>VCII01000349.1:0-32409 GCA_006030095.1 Triplophysa siluroides
AGATATTCACATATTTTCATCTATGTGGCTATATGCAAATAGTCTGTTATGAAAATGTAAAATGGCATCAGGTAACTTCTGAACATAATACATCAGTCAGTGTGTGTCAGTGTTCATATTTCTTCATCGTGTGTTTTCTTCAGAAGCTGCCACACCTTCATCTGTAGACGTTTGCAGACAGATTCTGGTGTCTCTTGTGGAAATGCATTTCTCGGTGTTGAAAGGCAAAGACCCTTCTGATCACGAAACCACCATCAGAACTAAACTGAAAGGTTAAGTGTGCTTCAATACATGCAGAGCAAGGCAATGAGACGTGCAGAATTGTTAGAGAAATAAATCCAAACACAGAAGTAATGTTCATGTTCCCCTATTACAGAATTCACTGGAGATGAAAGTCGGTCTATTGCGGCGTATATGATTGATGCTAAACTGAATGTGACCCTGGAGGTATTTGAGCATTTGAGTGTTCACTTCAGTTCCAGGCTACTTGGTAAGTTGAGCTGTCTAGACACACATCACTTTGCTTTGACAGAACACACACTACCAGTCAAAAGTTTAGGATCTCTTAGTCATTCTTTATTCATAATTCTTCCACATTCAAAAAATAATAACACAATTCTAACTTTTGGAATTATGATGTGACCAAAAGCATCCAAAATAAATGAACTCTATGGTTTATTACAGCGTCTTTAAAGTAGTCACCCTTTGCCTAGAATTTGCAAAATGATACACTTGACATGTCATCATCCAGCTTCTTGAGATCTCAGCCTGGGAAGCTTTTTAAACCGTATATTGAAGCAATTTCCATCTACGCTGCTTTCTTATTGGCTGCTTTTTATGGTCCAAATAATATTTTAAATAAAAACAGTAGTCGAATGAAAGAAGTTAATATGATTTTTAAGATCACAAGAACATTTTTTTGCAAAGTGATCCTAAACGTTTGACCGGTAGTGTACACAAAGAAGCCTCTCTGATGAACGTGAAAATGATTCAAGAACCTTGATTTCGAAGTGTGCTTGTTTTGAATCTAAACAGGTCCTCTAAAAAACATTTTTAAGTGTGTGATGGAATGGATCTGGGGCAGAAAATACAACTTTCTGTACAAGATGAAAGGTGAGAAAAGACCACGTATTTTATGTAATTGCGAATAATACAACAAGGTTTATAATCATACTGTATGCTGTTAGATGCAGGAGTGCCCTCCGCTTTGTGAAGAGTGAGACGAGAGACTGTGAAGATGCCGGTCTGTTGCTCAACTCACCACCCTACATGTCAGTGCTGAGAAAGGAGAGAGACGTTGACCTCATCATTTCTCTGGATTTCAGCGACAGAGATCCTTTTGAGGTATTGTACACTTGTATTCCATTCCATTCCATTCCATTTTCTACCGCTTGTCCGAACTACCTCGGGTCACGGGGAGCCTGCGCCTATCTCAGGAGTCCACTTGTATTGTTCATTTAAAAAATAGTTTACCTTAAACATGAGCATGCCAGTCTAAAATGAATCATTGGGACTTTTCTTTCTGTGGCACAAAAGAGAAATCCATCACAGGGCAGAGTTTACATAGAGCACCTAACATACAGAATGTGTGCAAATGCCGTACATTATATCCAAACATTCAAAAAGCATCTAAATCTATTTCATTATTTTTGTGATTTATCTATCTTGACAAAGTTGCCTTTATGGTGTTTATGGGGTTTTTCCGTGCAGTAATGTAAATGAAACATCACTGCAAACTAAAAATGACATAAGCCATAATGTTTGCTGTTAAAGCACAAATAACGTACATGCAGCTCTGACCAAAAAAATAAAGAGACCCCCTCAAATGTGCCTTTCATCAAAATTATAACATATATTTTAAATAGCAATCCAGTCAACTGCCTGTTGAATTTGAAAAAAAATGCACCTCAAACATTAGTATCGTGTTGTTTAAGAATAAAACAAAAAAATAAACGTGAATAAAAAGGTTTTCTTTGCAGTGCTTGAGGTATGAAAACATTTACTTTGACTGTCTGTTCAGTTTTCAACGTTTTTATTTGGGTTCACACACTCAACAAAAAATGATCTTTATGTCCAAATGCACACCTAAAATCAGTAAATGAAGAAAGCATTGTTGGAGTGTTTGGGGTAAAGCTGCTTCTAGGTGACACTCCTGAATTTATTTAGTTAGCAAAGTGTTCGTCTTGTTTTAATGTTTTCTTTAGACCATTGTAATGATGAGTTAAAACATTGCTTTAGCAAAGGAAAATAGATCTGACGATGTAATCTGCATGAGGTGATCTGATTTTCTGAGATGTGTTTCTTAATCTTTCCAAGTTTGTAAACACAACAGTTTATGCTCCAGACATGCAGAAAAAACTAAAAGTGCTGAACAAACGTGTTCTGGTACGGTTTGTATCATTTTTAAATGTCGTTTTTAAATGCGTAATTTCACTGGGATTTGTGCTGGCGATTGTAGAAACATCAGTATTTCCATTCACGTCTTGTTTGAAATACTTAACAACTACCCGGAGGCGCGCTGCAAACATGGCCGCTAAATGTTAAATTGGTTATTCTCAACATTGATTCAACATTGCATCAAGTATCTTGTGTTACGTATTCCAAATGTAAGTTTGGGTGTCGTAAGAAATTTTCTGGTTCCGATTCTGGTTCCAGTTCCATTGAAATTGAACGCTTTCTCTTCATCACAGACAGTAACATACGCTTCTGAAATATGTGAGGATCTAAACATCCCTTTCCCTGAAGTTGATGTATCCAGTGAGGACCCAAAAAAACCAAAAGACTTCTATGTGTTTGAAGGCAAAGGAGGAGAACCGACCGTGATACACGTCCCTCTCTCAACACAGTGAACTGTGGAGGCAAGTTCAAATCTTCCAGTCGTGTGAATCATCTCAAGTCCTGAATGAAACTGTGTTGTGATTTGTGTTTCTGTTTCAACAGATAAACTTGAGGAGTGGAGAGAGAAATATTCCACCTTCAAGGGCCCTGATATGATCGATCCTCTTCTGGGTGTCGCTGCCAAAAACATCACAAACAACAAAGAGAAACTGGTGGAAGAGATTAAAAAGATCCTCCAAAGAAAGAAAGACAGACAGAAGACAACTGATGCTAGTCAGAATAAACCTATTTGATGCCAATCTGCATGACATCAGTCGTTTTATCATCATTTCTGCCTTTTTCAGTACTTCATGAATCACTTAGAATGTGATTTTGTTTTCCATTATAAGATCAGAATGTTACGCTTCAGCTTCGGAATGTTAAAACTGTTTCTGCAGGTTCTCATGATCCGCTGTTGTGTTGAGCAATAATAAAATGATGACAAGTAATCTGGTTATTATCTCTGGTTTACTCATTTAAAAACACCCATTTTACTTCTGTTGAAATAAATGAATTGTAGCGGTTTTAGCTGCATGTTAAAATAAACTTAACTCACCAAATATGATTCTCCACGATCCATCAAGATCACATCCATTAAGTGAGTTATTTAAAACATCAGGTTCAGTCAAGGAATTAGTTTAGCTCAAAGGAAAATAGGTATAATAATCGTTATTAAATACACATATTTTACAGTCTCTAATTAGTCATATAAAGTATAACAATATTTGTATGTCTTCGTCCAGCGAATGCATCAATGATACGCTTTAACCAAACAGGATTTAGAGCAAACGTAGCGTAAAGCAAACACAGTTTAAGTGACCAAGTATACGTGAGCGTTGAGCACAGAAAACCCATCACAAGTGAATATATGGTTGTTTATTAAACTCTTATACTTAGTCAAACTTTATTATCCCCGAAGGGCAATTCATTTCACAGCCATGCAATGCTATCAATGGGCACAAATGGGGCTTTTGATAACCGGTCTAGGACGATGGACAAGTCCCCCGGCGGGACCAGAGGCTTTGATACTGGCTGTAATCTACGTGCACCTCTCATGAATCGACAGATGAGTGGATTGCTGCTCCACATAATTCGTCTCTTCACTAACATGTGAAGCTTGTGGGAACGAACACCCCCCTGCCGATGTATGTAGACTATCACCGTAGTATTGTCAGTCCGGGTCAAAACATGATGATTCTTGAGAAAATGCACGAATGTCTGAGAGCAAGAAACACCGTGAGAAGCTCTAGAAAATGTATGTTCTTCTCTCTCAGAGCAGGAGACCAAACTCCTGTTCTGCCTTCGAACACCGCCCCCAGCCCTTGAGAGAGGCGGCCGTCGTGACCACTTTTCTCGATTTGACCGCACCCAGAGGGCATCCTGTCCTGAGAAAAGATGGGAATCTCCAGTGACGGAGAGCGCTCATGCATTCTAGTGAGACGCTCAATCTGCGGCTGGGACGCAGACACACGTTTTCCCTCGCTGAAAGAGGGAAAGACAGTTGTGAAAAGTATTGATGTGCTCCTCTGATAGAAAGTGAGTTCAGTCTGAGACCCAGATAGACCATCTCCTGCGCGGGAGTCAGACAGCTCTTTGGTTTATATTGAAGTCTAAGCTTTCCAGACGCGTACATGGTGCGCAGACGAGGAGATCGTCCAGATACGATACGACGCTGATCCCTGTGTTCCGAAACGGAGACAGAGCCCCTTCCACACATTGATACCCACGGATCTAATGAGAGGCAGAAGGGAATTTTTTGTGTATTCGTATGCCGATCTAAGATGGGGCCGAGTATGGCCGCTTTGTTGCGAGCTCCTACCAAACTTTACAGTTTTTCGTATGTTTTACTAATTATTTTGACGTTTTTCGCACTGGATGTCTACACTCTTTTGCCTGTGGCAGACACACAGTTTTAGAAATCGGCACCTCCGTCCACATCGGAAACCGGACTTTGAGTTCCTTAATGCCGGCGCATTATTTACAAAACCGCAGCAGAGCCCTTTGTCTAAGCCACAAGGTCGCGACGACGGAAACGTAGCCAAGAGAGAAGCCTTTTGGCCTCCTCTCCCTACTATTCTGCTGGCCAACGTTCAGTCACTGGACAACAAAGGACTGCTGCATTATCTGCTTTACAGATACCTGGCTATCAGTGGAGATTCCAGATTCAGCCATCGAGCTCTCGAGAGTCTACGTGCACCGCGCGGACAGAAGGAAAGAGCTCACAGGGAAAAGCAGAGGAGGGGATGTTTGTTTCTTTATTAACAACTCGTGGTGCGATGAGAGGAACATACACTCTGTTAGATCATTCTGTGATACAGATGCGTTTACTACGTTTAAGTTTGTCTAAGTTTACTACGCAAACTATCAAAAAAATCCAATCTTAGCACTGGGCGTCTACTTCCAAGTCTTCAATGCGGCACGCCCATTTAAACCGAGTGTTTGTCGAGATAGAAAATAGCCTATTACTTGTTGATTTTGATGTTTTTGAATATAAAAACCACGCAAACGTCATACGTAGACCTCATACAACAGTATAAAACAATAAAGAAGGCCAGTTCATGACACCTTTAATAGTGAAAAGATACAGAATATTGCAACAGTTCTACACTCTTCACTTTCTGTACTTTAAATCTGAGGAGACAATACAAAGACATTCAGAGTCTAAAGTGATCGCTGATCATGTCATGGTCAAACATTTGGGGTGTGTTTCTGTGATTTCTGTGGCATAACGTACCAAAGAATGTAAACAGAGTTGACATAGTAAAAACACAATCCAATCCACATATTCATTACAAAAATCCTACAGACATGAAACCCAGGCGCAGACAGAAAGGTGGTGGGAACCACCTTTTATTAATGACATTAATAAAAACACAAAGCAAAACAGGAGATAATGATAACAGACTTGACAAGAAATAATAAAGTGACTAGACTTGTCTATAAATAACACTTGACAGACTTAAACAGGCTTGATTATACTCGACTTTGAGGGATATAATCGGATATCAACCTTACGATACGATTCACGAGACATGGCTCACGATAACGATAATATCATGATAAAGCGATACTACGATAATCAATATATTGTTTGGTAATTCTATAACGATACACCACGATATCTGCCTAACGATGAAAACAAAATGCCCATGAAAAGGCTAAGTGCAACATTTGTCTCTTTATTCAAGTCCACAAAACTTTTTTCAGTCGGTAAATTAATAACATATTACCAACATGAGTAAGATTTCGAATAAATGAAACATGTCATGCTTGAATTAAAAGCGTATCTGTGTAAACTGACACATTTAAACATTTAAAAAAATGTAAGCTGGCATTTCTAAATTTAACAGCCACTTATTTTAACCTGGGAACATTAGTATTAACCAGCTTAATAAACATAAACCTAAAAATTTCAGTTTTTAGAGCGGCTTGTTTTATTAAGTAATTAAAATATCGATATCATTCAGACTGGCAGGCGGGGAACAGGTGTAGGGCATAAAACCATTACATCATCAATAATGAGGATACGAGAGACAAAGAAGAGACCGGAGAGAGCTCGAGGCATGCCAAAACAAACAATGCCGTGACTCTCTCCACACTAAACACGTGGCTACTGCCACGATCCTGACACAAGACTACAAAACCTGAACAAGGAAGCAGGATCGTGACACTATTTAGAAATGTTGTGCATTTATGTTGCTGACAGGACAAGGTCAAATGTGCACAGATATTTAGAAACAAAGGTTTTCAGTTAAGCTCAAATAATAAGAAAGAGAAAGTGTTTGAGTCAATGCGATCTACACTAATATTCTTTGTATCCGTCCCACCCTAAAGAACAGTTAAAGTCCCTCATGTCAAGGAGAACAATTTGTTATAGTTTTTACATAAAATAAACTGCCAGCTGTGGTTGCCAGAATAATTCCACAAAAAAACAGTGTTAACAACTTTGCCGCTTAAAACTATTCATGGCAAAGTGTTTGTTAACAGCAGGTGTTTACTAGGATTCAACCATCACTGCACACTCTGTAGTGTGCACTCGTAGCACAGACACTGAGCAGTGTTTTGAACATTTAACCGACCGCTCACTCCCCCCCCCCCTTCAAAACACTACAGCGGCTGACAGAACACGCCGAATAATATGCAAGGGACCCTTGCATGTAGGTGGTTAAGGGTCACAGAAATCGTATCTGAGGGGAAACCATACGACCATAAGTACATATTTAGGACATTTAGGGACCAAATGAAATCATGCCACTATCAAGCCTGTATTGGAATGAAGCAATATGAACTCAAGTGCCCATTCAGGCTCTCGTGTCGTGGAATACTATTACTTTATTTATCAGATTAGTAAAAATATATTAAACAAAAAGGAATTGAATCAATAAGGAAAATGAAGTTGACTGATTACAATCTCTTAGATCTACAATCTTTTTTAAACAACTCTAATTTAAATTTTGTCTTCTCAAAAATCAGTGACCGTCCATTTAACACAAACTTGTTTTCACTGAAAACATAAAAGCTATAATATACTGTATAAGCTAAATCATTGTTCATCGTGGATTTTAAAATAAATGAAATAACTGAAGTGTGACTTTTATTTTAAAACTGGCGCTTGTTTAATGTCACTGAGGTGAGACTCATGAGAGCAGGCGATCGCAGATAGCGAGTGTCACTAAAGAGGATTAAAAGGCAAAAATAATAACCATCCTTCTTTTATATGCATGAATAATGATTTATCTAAATTTGTAACACTTGTATAAATGTTATTTGGTTAACTTTAGCGTGATGGCTGATGCGATTGAAGCGGATGATATGTGATGTGGACACTTTGAAATCTGACGTGGTTGATTGATTCCGTGTTGAAATCCCTCGGATTTGGTGAGTTTATCATGTTCATCTTTGTAGTGATGTATTGATACACATTGTATTGATGTTTAGAATTGTTTTCTACAAGTTGCACGAGTTTAGTGTTCATATGAAATGTGTGTATTGTATTTCTGAAGAGCTAATATGCTAACCATCAGATAATCATCAATTATGTAAATATTTATAAATTGAGTGACAAAAATAGCATTTTCACTCTTATTTAAGTTAATGTATAAAAGATATGTCCAGCATGACAGTGATTAATTGATGTGATCATTAATTGGTGTTTATACAAACAGGTCGTGTTTTTATGAGATTGAACTGAGATATGAACCCGAGATGGTGAGCCACCCACCTAAAGAACCCTGAGAGAGACAAGAAGAAGAAATTCTGCAGTTCATCAAGTGATCAGTGCCTCATCTTTCATCACCAGTGGAAATCATCCCTACCTAGTGGTATTTTCCACCAATTACCTCACCACTAACTATCTCATTGAATGTTGCTCTGTTGAACATTTAGCCCTGCTTACATTTGCACTCCTACAACCAGTGAATTAAAAATTCATTGTATTTATGTTATTTATCATTTGGGACTGAAGGACAAATTTGTGCCACACGTTTGTGCATTTGTTCAATGGACTGAAGACTGTTTCACACATGTGATTCAAGTTTATTTTGTACTGTTTCTGTCGCATTCATTTGTTTTGTCATTTTTATTTATTTTTCATTTGTGGGTTAAATGTCATCGATCAACCAAGTTAGGGTCAAAGCTACAAACACCTTATAGGAATAAAGAGGAATCAAATTAAAATCAAACTTACGTTAATGAGAAACACAAAAAATTAAATAGTAACGTAGATCAATAAACTATTAATAGGTGCAATCAGATTTAATGACTGAAAATGTTTCTCCCTCAAAAAAGAAAGACAAGAAGATGTTACTTCATTATTGTCATCTCTTTTTATAATTACATCTCAATTTTCATTCAAAGTAAAAGAAACACAACCCAAAAGTAATTTTCTTTTTCTGGTTTTTAAGTTTAGTTTTTTTTTTATGTTGCCCTCTGTAGCGAACCTAGTGTTACCACTGGTTCATTGAAGGGTATCCCATCCTTCAGATACAAACAAGAAGAAAACTGTAACTACAGAGCATCGTGAAGCGTGAAGGCTACAATCTCTATATAAATACCCCTGGTGTGCGGCCTATTTATACACTTCTATGTCATATTTGACTCTTTTTTAGATGTATTTTTTATTGCTTGGCTCGATAAAGACACGTCCATTTTCTCGAAAATCAGTGACTGCCCATTTACAAAACAATGTGAAATAACTGAATCAAAAAATGATAAAGTATGATCATGTTGAAAAAAAGGCTGATGTACAAGGGACGATCTGGCGCTCTGCTTACATTTTACCACACAGATTATTTCACTCTTGCTTTTAGTAACATCAATTGGCAGCAGCCAAGCCACTTCTTACCATCCAAACAGAGCACATTAGCAACCATTTAGCAAGACCCATATCTCTGCATTAGAACATCGAAGAGACATTGGGGTTGGTTTGTTTCACTCCTTCTCATCTTGGAGTATCATCGTTGGTAGGACCCAATCCACTCCCTAGCATCCTAAAACAGGACCCTGGCAACCGTTAGTCAAGATCTACATCAGAACATGTTGGCAAACCGAAAGGAAAATGATATGTGTACTATATGTGCATGTGTGAAAGCCTGCGATGTCCGTAAAGCAATACTGACCATCTCTGTCTTTTTTCTGGGTGTGGGGGAGTATCATCCATTGTGGATGTGTTAGTCTGCAAGCCCTGAGCCTAGTCGACAACTGAAAAGGTTGCCTTAAGTCGCTCAAACTCTGGAATTGCTGCTTGCAGCTATATTTATTAGGGGTTCGGAAACTGACTTACTTTTTTTTAAAGCAGGCGAATTCACAAAACTTCTGAAAACAATAAAAATACTATAAAATATAAAAAATAATATTTCTAATGTTTCTTATCCAAATAGAGAATTATAAACGACTGCGACTTGAATTGGACAGCACGATTACCCTATATTGATTTCAGCTGAGTTGGTTTGATGTCATCAGTCCTCCTGAACCAGGCTAGAGAATATTCAACAAAATGTTAGCTGACTACAAAAGCTTGTATCATTCTGCGCAGTGGATGTTTCTTTAAGCACTTGGTGAGGAAATCACGGCATTCTCTGAGAGAATTTACAAAAAGTGCATTAGTTATGCATCTCATGTTCTCTTCGAGTGGCACACTAATGTTGTCGTGTATGTTCCTCACCTCTGGATAAACTGGAGTCCAGGATTAGTTCTTCGCCCTTATCGGTCTTATAGGGCTCCTGTCCATGTATCAGTTTATACGCCAGTTTGCCCAGAACCAAACCCTTGTTAATTCTGCTTAGTACCTGTCGGGATTTCAAGGTCGAAGGCTCGTCCTGTTAACATAGTGCAGTCAACAGCGAGATATCGGTCTCTTGTTGGATTGGAGAACATCTATTGGACGTGTCATGGCACTCAATCCACAGTAAATTCCAGTAGCGTGTTATTGTTGAAACAATAATGATCAAAACTTTCTGAATGGATCACATGTCATCACAGCACACAAGTGCACACGCTTACCCTTGAACTGGCTGATTTCATTGACGCTGGTTATACGCTTTTCATCTCCAAAGAGACGTAATTTCAGCGTATTGGTCCTCTCGTCTATGATGAACTTTCTGTCGAAGACCTTCTCATGAAATACGCCGTGGTCCAGGGAGAGTTTAACTCCTTCAGCTGCCTGTTTGAATGGATAAAAGCATCTGCTAAATGTCTAAATGAATAGGCCATGAGCCACGGCTTCACTCAGTTGACCACCTCTGTTCTTGACGTATTTCTCCAAGAGCATGGAGGGATTTTCATACTCCAGAACGACTCTTTCTTGTTCCTCGAACCAGCGATGCAGCTCCTGAATGTGCGGGCTTCTCTCTCGTCCTGACAGCAGCACATTCAGAGCCACTTCATCAATTAACCTCGAGACATATATAAACATTCATATGTGAGAAAGTGCATGGCAATGTTTTGGATTTGTAATGCCATGCTCTCTCTCCGGTGTCGCATCCTTTAGCCCCGCCCCCTTGTTCCTCTGTCAATTCCCCATTGGGGTTTCATCCCTCTCACCTGTCCACCCAGTTCCTCACTTAGTGTTATCCTTGCCACCTGCCTGTTTCCGTCCCCGTGCAATCTCCCTGTTTTGCTATTTAGTGTCTCTTTCCCTTTCCTCATGTCGGTTCATTCTTTCCTGGATCCCAGTCATTGTGTTTACCTTCCCATTGGTCTTGCCCATGGATTAACCCTTGGACTACCTTGTTCGCGTGTTCCCTTCATGTGTTGGATTTATTATTTACTTTGACCTTGTTTTATTCCCGCTGTGGAACTTTTTATTTTGATTCTTGTTTGTTTGTAGTGTTTCCCCCTGTTTTATTATGTGATTATTTAACCCTTCGTCTGCCTGCGCCTGGGTTCTGCCTAACTTTCATGACAGAACGTCCTTCATAGATGCTTTAAAACTAAGTATTTGTTATGTTTATGGTTTTCTTGTAATGATGATTTTAGTTCATGTTTGATGTTCAATTACTTAACTCGCATGAAGGCTTGTCACGTGCCAAACGTGTGACCGTTGGTAACCCTGGTAATGTTGCTGCACATTGATAAACATAGGACGCTAATGGTCGGCTAATATTATACTACTACATTATGCAAAATCTCTAGAGCAAAAATAGTTTCATATGCAATATATCAGTATATTATAATAAACTACGTTAATTTCAGTATTATTTTACTTTGTACATACTGTTCTCTCAAATGTTTCCTTACAATTCACACTGGCAAAGTGCATAAAATTAAATATAACAAATTGAAATGTCTTTAAACACAGTTGGGATTCATGTTAACACCACCGAACACAGATGGCTGATAAACGTATGTTTTAATTTCACTCAAAATGTACTAAATGTAGCCACTATATCACAGAACAAACACCTATACATCATATTTGACCATCACATTATACAACTCTGATAAAACAACTCAATATTCAGATTCCAGAGGCACTGTAGCAGGCCATCCGCTCACAAAATAGTCTTTATAATATTTACTGTAGGACATTAACAAAATATCTTCATGGAACATGAGCTTTAATATCCTGATGATTTTTAGCATAAAATAAAAATCGATAAATTTGACCCATACAATGTTTTTGGGGTTTTACTAAAAATGTTTTTGTGCTACTTAAGACTGATTTTGTGATCCAGGGTCACACATTTTTTTTTTCTTTATACATTAATTCATTTAAAAAATCTAGTACTTTCCATTTTTTAAAGTACATTCCTTCATAAAAGAAAGTACTGCATTTTAATGTACTGTACATCAGTATTAAAAGCTAACCATTATTTATGAAATGTAGTGGAGTAAAAAGTATGATATATGCATTTTAATGTAGTGACAAATTATTTTCCGGAAGAAAATACATTCGGATAAAATACAGATATTTAAAATATACTTGAAAGTAAAAAATACTTAAGTACAACACTGCTTCTGATTGGATCTCTTTCCCCTCACAATGTTTTTTATTAGTTGGCAAATATATTTAAATATGTATTCATCAGATGATTTGTTTCTTCAGTGAAAGCATGTTGTGGCCAAAAATGATTGTCAACTAAAGTAACGCCGCTAACCAGATAGAAGTAGAGGGTGGTCACAGTCTTATTCCAGCACACTGCATTGTGGGCCGTGGTCCATGTGGTCCTGATGGGCCTTCAATAAAGGCGTCCCAGAATACTTACCTTCAGTGTTAGTAGTATACGCATATACTGTGTGTCAGAGGGCCTCTCAACATGTCAATCAAAGGATCTTTTATGGCCTGTCAATCATGTTGACATTTATGTTTCATGACTGTTTGTTGTACCCCCTGTCGCTCTACACCTGGACAAACAGCCGGGGTGATTGTCTCACAACACTGTGTCAAACCCGTCTGCTGGGGCGGCGTTAATACAATTAAATGTTTATGCATGTGATGTTTCTTCTAACAGTGAGTTGGTTTAAGACTTTTATATGACAAATAACGAAAGTGTTTGAGACTTTGATGTCGGCATTCTTATCAATGTGCCGTTTCTCATTTGAACTATTCATAATGTTTTTCAGCTTTATTTTCTTACTCTACCACTTCTAACATTACTTGCATGGTTACTTATGTCGCTTTTAGTAACAATTGTTCAGATGTCCTTTGTTTTAAACAGTTTTTTGATTTTGTACGAAAGTTTAATTCTTAAGTTTTGACCTGTTTATTGTTTTGAGTTCTTATTCAATTGTCTTATGATTTATCCAAAATGTCTCACTTTAATGCTGGTTAGATCAGCTGTTCTTAGTTCCTCATTGTTCCAGCCGTGTTTAAGGGTTGATGTGTGTTGCTTTGATTTCATAAAAAACAAGTACTTGCATCCAAAACCTTCTTCATCTTTGTCTCTATTTAGTTTATTACACATCTAGTATCTTTGCTTTTGTGTATGTTTGTTTATTCTGACACATTGGCACCAATATTTGGCACAATATGAGCATGCGGTCCCTATGAGCTAAATATAAGTAGCTCAGTTGTATTTTACTAAACAAAGCATCTATTCACAGCTTGACTTATGTTAGTTTTTCTTAGAAAGGAGGAAAGGAAAGTAGTTGAAAGTGTCAAATCAGAAATCCGCTTTGCTCGGAATAAACCAACACATATGTGAACGTTTATGGCAATTATACCAGCAAATAAAGGAATTATATTTATTCAGTCCTGATGCCAGAAACTATTCAAACTCAATTCTGATACAGTGTGCATTTTTCATGCCGCCGTTCATAATATAAATTGGTAAACTAAATGAATTCCTGCATCAGATCTAATTATACCATAATATTGCTGTTTCATTAACCGAACAAAAACTAATGTAGATTTTTACAGACCACATTGATCCCACCTTTCCAAAATCATTCATTTTAGCACGATCTCATCCATATTAAAAAAAGTCTAATAATAATGTTTAGTGTACCTTTGAACAATCGCCTACATAGATCAGTGACACAGATGTGTGAAGTGTTAATGAGCTGCTGACAAGCGCTGGTGACATCAAAGATTTTTACTAGCCAGCGTCCTCTTAACTAGCCAGCGGGTGGCTGTCCATGTGGCAAGCTGCGGTTTATGCTGATTCTGGTTTATGCTGATTCTGGTTTATGCTGATTCTGGTTTATGCTGATTCTGGTTTATGCTGATTCTGGTTTATGCTGATTCTGGTTTATGCTGATTCTGGTTTCCTGGTTTATGTTGACTTTTGTTATCAGTTTACTCGAATCTTATCTCATTCTTCTGATGAGTTTGAGGACAATGGGTACTCTTGAATGTGGTCCTTTGATATTAAACCCTTTGGTGAAGCGTCTGGGAAAAGGAATTAGGTAAGAGTTTATTTTGTACTAATTTAGTTTTCGCTTTGTCAGAGTATGTCACTCTATGAGCTACAGATGTCTGATGATCTTTTTGGAAATAAGAAGTCCACTGCAGTAATCCATCCGCTGGTGATAAAAGCATTATGGCTTGAGACAAAACACATGACTATGGTGATATTTCTGAGAATCTGAACACAACTGTGATTTTCTCTCTACAATAAACTTTGCTCATTTTATTCTAACATCACTTCGTCTCGTGCCTGCTGTTCTTTCCTCTCACATCCATGTCTGCAGGATAGTTAGATCGATCAGTCTTGGTCGATGAACAAGATGGAACAATACTACGGTATCATTTTGGATCTGTTGAGCTGTTGAACAGCAGTCGGTGGGATCAGCATCATCTGCTGGGTGATGATGAGACGTCAGGTTTACAGGAACACACGGAGGAGAACTGTCTGTACTGCAGCGCCCTCCCTGTACTCCACTCACACACACACAACCATCTGAACAACACACACACTCGCACAGGTGAATCTTATACACATTCCTTCATTTACTTTGTTTTGTTATGATGCAATAAAATGTCATACAGAGTTTCTCTCGTCACTTGTTGTCAGATCTGTCGGATGGCTTCTCTCAGTGGCACCGTCAGCCATCCCATAATCACCTGGAGGTGGTCGCGCAGTCAAAGTACTCGGGCGGGTCGGGCTGCAGTGACGCAGCTGTGAGTCAGGGCTCGGCCAGCAGCACTCCCAGTACACAGCTCATACTGGGTGAGAAAGACACCCCACATATTCACCCCATAGGTGGTTATTATAGCAGGGGTAATGTATATACTGGTGTATGTGTGTTCAGGTGGTAAAACAGTATCTGAGGACAGACCCGCCAGTAGAGTCCTGTTGAGAAAAGAGGTTCTGCGTTTGGTCATCAATCTCAGTTCATCCGTTGGTACCAAAGGTCATGAAACCGGACTGCTCACGTAAGGACCGATGCGTTTCATTTGTTGGGTTTTTGTTCATTAACAAAGAAAAAGTATTTTGTAATGACTGTTTGCTCAGACAGTTGATTTATTAGATGTTATTACATGTATGAGTCCTGTAGGACCTTTGGTGTGAATCAGATTCATTTCTGCAGAAGAGCAGTGGCAAACAACTATTTGATAAAGTATATAGTATATAAAAGTATAAAGTGTACTCATGTAATGTTTGTGTATTACAGGATAAAGGGAAAGTTTCCATACGCGTTCGATGACATCTGTCTTTACTCGGAGGTTTCCTTCCTGTTGGCCAACTGCACGTTTCGTCTGGCTTCACGACGCTTCATTCAGGAGCTCTTCAGGACGTGATGTTCAGTTCAGTATGTGTGCTTTTATTTCTGTTCAACAGTCACAAATCATTTTGTTGACTCTAAACTTATACAGAAATGCAGGTGTAAACTGGAACCAAAACATTTTGCTTGTCAAAATACATGTGACCACATCACACATTTATATTGTAACATCACAGAAATAACGCCCTTTGACTTGTCTGTGTCTTTGCAATAAGACTTTTATTATGTTTTTAAAATAAGTTTGCCAGTTACATGCAACTTTCAAGATTTACTTTATTTAATGTAATGTACCTCCAGAGATCATATGAAGCTCATAGCTTACGATGTTTGTCTCTAGATGAAAGCTGTCAATTTAACTTATACACAGAACTGCATTAATTGTTTGCGAAAAAGCTTCATTTGCATCCAGCCGAAGGGAAGGAAACCGTAACCTCCTGAACAAATTGGCGTCAAATGATATGATATGATAATCATATCACTATATTAATAGATGTTTTTGCGATGGGAAAAGCCACTGTAAGTTTTTATATATATTTTGAACATACCCCTCGATATATTTTTGACTTCGGCAAAGGTCTTTCAAAATGACCAAAGCAACATTCCAGATGCTATGCCATAAGATCGGTCCACAGTTTATGCTGTCTGACTTCGCATCAGACCAAACACGAAGCATCGCATTCCTCGCTCTTTATAACTCACAGCAGTAGTTCGTTATGTTTGCGCGAGTGATGCGACACACATCCTGCGACGTGGAGTATCTGCACACGTCCGGACATGTCTGTGTCAATGAGCTCTTTGCGTAAATTTCTCGCTCGACTTTGTATGTAATTTACTCGTGCAAAACACTTAATTCACATTTGGTGTGAACACAGCATTAGAAATAACGCACATCTTAGCCTCTCCATCCAGTGTTTTATCACAAAAACTGCACATAAAACATGTGGACTGAAACATTTATTGGTGTTTGTGTTTCTGTCTGATGGTGTTTGTCGTCTCCAGCTGTATGATGAAGCTGAAGCCGTGTTGGCGAAGCCACCAAAATCTGCTCCAGTGGAGACGTCAGAGTCTTGACATCTCCTACAAACTTTCTGAAACACCTCAACACTGGAAACCACAGGACGGAGAAAACGGCGAAGTGGACGAGAGCATGAAGGAACGAGAACATCGCTCACCTTCACTGTCAAATCTTCAGGCGCTGGAACAGAGATCAACCTTTGCACTTGAGAAACACGACCCTGGACTTTGCTCTGCGTGTCTGAACGGGGAACGATTGACCAAATAATGTCTTCAGACTGTGAAACAGAGCGAGACAAAGACAAGAACGATTTGAAGAAATAAAAAGCCGTTTACACTCTAAGAGCGCCGGATGTACAGATGAGATGAAAGGTCATGTGACGCATACACGCTGCCGTATCAGTCATGTAAACACTACAGAAAACTCTCCTGAACTGAGAAGATCAATTACATTTATACTATTTATTTTTCTTTTTTCTGTACGTGTGTGTGGTTTGTATGACCTCAGGACAATCAGAATTCTGTACTTTGGAAAACCGCATTGGAACTCATATGGTGTTTTTTGGGGGATCTGTCATGTGCTTGACATCTCTGTCTTGTGAAATGTATTTATTAGCGGCTCTGTTTGAGACGCAGGAGACACACGTGAGCGATGACACGCACACATTGACACACGTGATGTACAGTAAAGCCGTCAAGTGACTGATAGTGTTGAGACTGAGAATATCAAACATAAAGCTCCCAACAACTGTTTTACCAAACATCAAAAGCCCAAAACTAAACTGATGAGTTTTAGTTCCCTCATGTTGCAGAAATGGATTTAGGATTTTCTTTACATCGTGACGAAAACTTGAGAGTGAATGTTCTTAATTGTCCTAAACATGACTTTAATTTATGTTAAATATAATTTCTTTCTTTTGGTTTCGGGGTAAAATGACCTAGAAAGCATCTGGCATGTCCTCAGATGAGGCGATGTGGTTATGATCCTTCAATCTGATGGTTCTGATCTGAGATGAGCTCGAGGATTAAATGCTAAAGATGCTTTCTAACACAGTAATAGTTTTGTGGACAGGTTTAGTACGAGGGATTGTCAGCCGGACCTGTTTTGGGTTTATTTCCGGTTAAACTCTATTGAAAACATTTGTGTCGTGCTGTTGATCTTATTTGGACTCATTTCACATTTGCAGACAACAAATGTTGATTTTTTTTTTTTTTGTGGAAAGTTCACACAAAGAAGAATATTCTGTCGTGGTTTATTCACTCTCACCGTATGTTATTCAAAATAAGAGTCTTTTTTTGGGAGAGTTAATGTTGTTTGTTATCAATGTTCTTCAGAATGTCTTGTGTGTTCTGCATAAGAAAGTCATAGAGGTTTGGACTGACGTGAGGTGAGTAAATGATGACACAAATTTTATTTCGGGTGAATCACTTCTGTCTGTGAGGTTTACAGGTGACCTGTATGTTGTGTGTAAAGAATAAAGACAAAAGGCTTATTTTAGGACAATTGAGACTCATTAGTCCTAATGAAAATGAAGCCCGAAAAATTTAGTTTTATCACCACAATGAAAAAACTACACAATTTGTCTTTACTGTATTTAATAAGGATCATCATTCATGAAAAAATAAATTCCAAATGAGAACGTGGGAGGAAAATGTGCTGAAGTGTAATAAAAAATGCCACAAGGAACCGTTGCGGTCTTAAAATAGGCGTCGTTTTCATTTTGTAGGCTATATTTCTTCTTTTAATTTTGGGGTTACAGTGTTTTCATACGATTCGTCAACACTTAAAGACTCCAAATTCAAACTTTGATGAAATGGAAAGCATGGATACAGGTGCTATTGAAAAAATACTTGTAATTATCTTGAAATATTCCTTAAAATGGCAGAAACATTCCAGTATATTGGCTGCGTGCGTTTAACCTGGAGCCTGTATCTGGTGTTTATTATTTATCAACCTGCGCTGAGTCTTCACAGACACTGAACACTGGCAGAAATGTACTAAACATGTAAATGGGTGTAAACATGTAAATGGCTGTAAACAAACATGTAAATGGACATCTCGATGAGGGTATTTGGTGTTCAGTTCACAGACTCGTCTCTCTCGTTGTTTCGATTGCATGCTGAATGGACACAAATCCACTTGTGTATTTATTACCGGCAAAACCTTTTGTTCATACGTGTGTATCAACAGAACTGAATTCATGTCGTCTCGATGCTGCTGCTGCGATTCCATTGGCTGAAGAGAGAGTCACGTGTTCGACTCTCCTCAATGTCACAGATCTGTACCATAGTGGTGCGAGTCAGAAATGAGAGAAGAAATATATTTATATTTGACCTAAAAGATGATTCTGTATGTGTCATTTAAAGGACTTTCATTGAGTTGCGGTTGCTCTTGTCCAATGTGTTTTTTGCCTCTTTGTGCTCAGCTAATCTCAGTCTTATCAAAGGAATTAAATAGGAAAACACATCCAGTGAGTCTTTTGTGTCTTTTCCACAGTACGGGGTAAAGTTTGACAAACTTGCTGTGTGTTGTCATCACAGCTTCTTTGATTGAGTGACTCGTGTCGTATCTATAGAGACCAGAAGTGTCAGTGATCCATCAGAAAGCACCAGAATATTTACAAATGTGTGTTTTTGTCATTTTAATTCGTTTAATGGTGAACTTTGACGCATTGCGATATTCTCTTATCTATTGCAACTTTTATTTGTGGAACTGTAACACAATCTGATTCGTTGTGCGCTCCGTAGGTGAAGGCGTTCCTGGCTGACCCCAGCGCTTTCGCTGTGGCAGCTCCTGTCGTCTCGGCCGCCGTGGAGAAATCCGCAGCTCCTGTTTTATGGGTCTTATATGCAATTAAAGTGTATAAAGGGTGAAATACACAAGACTTTTGCCCAGATTTTCAGTCTGGACGTGTTGCAGAAAGTCTGCCAGTCTGCAGATTTAATCATGTTTTTCTATCTGAAACTTGCAAAAAGTCTGCAAGTGTATGATGTCAAGTTAAAAGAAATCTGTTCCGATTTTAAAAGTCTTGTAGTGTATTCCAGCCATTAGTCGTACAGACTGAATAAAACCTCCTTTGTGCTCCAGGAAAGAAACTGAAAGAGTAAATGTTCATAATGTAGGTGAACTCTTATGCTACAATATAAGTTCTCTACTGTTAGATCATTTTATATTCTCTGTATAATCTCAACGGTCTTCTACCACAGAGTTGATCTGCAGCAAGAACTGTTTCTTGCGTTACAGTTTCAGGAGAACCCAATAAGACAGACACAGAAGTGCTCCTCCGTTTATTCTTGGTTTGTTATCTGACAACACGTCCATACAACCTTAGGAACTGGGATGAAGTGGTTTGGGTAAGGAACAGACAGTTTTTCCCACTAGGTATCGGAACAGAAAGTAAAGTGTAGCCTACAGACAGCAGTATAAAGGTTATCAAACAAACAACAGCTCAGCATTGAAATGATAAAGAACCACATAATATTTCAAACTAATGGGGTTTTGGTTTTGTACAAACTGTTGGCTGAGGAATAAAACCCAAAGGTGCGCAGGCCCTTAGAATCGTCCTTAACATCAACCCCATTTAAGAGAAACGTGCAGAAAATAAAAGAATGCGTCTATCATTCATGTGCGAACAGCTTAAGTTAAAGAGGTTTGCTTTTTGCAATCACAAATATTGAGCTTGATTTTTACTGGTGAAAATGTTGTAAAAGCATTGAGATCTCAGGCCAAATTTTATGACAAACAACAAAATAATTACTAATGTTTTCTTAAAATTGTAAGGCTTTAAAGTCAATTATAAATCCATACGTTTCAATAAATATAAGTGTCTGCATTTGTTTTCAACACAATACCGCTTTCCTCTTTTAAATTATACACTTCTGGATAAAATCTGGATTTTTAACTGTGTCAGAGTTATACAAAGTTAACTTTATCTTTATGTACAGAATAACTCAACAAGATGTTATTTTACATTTTGTTTTAAATCACACAGGCAACAAATAAACTGTGATAAGAGTAAAACAAGACAGAAACATCATTATGAATTTTTTATTTAGAAAATACGTTTTTGTAATGTTTTTTTTTGCAATCAACCTCTTCTGAAAAAAAATACCCCCGAAGCATTGTTTGTTTGTTTATAAAAGCTAAATAATAGAAATGAATTAAATTGATAAAAGTATATAAAATGAACATAAGTGCATGCTAATATTTGCTGAGCTTCCCCCAAATTGAGCTGTTCAAAAACCGTTTACTATTGGACTTGCACAGACTAATATAACTCGCTGGCCTGCTGTCTACCGCAGTTTATTCAGAAATTCTGAAAAACAATATCCCCCGAAGCATCATCCTTAATTCTCTGATCAACTCAACAAAGACCTCATAGACATCCTTTGGTCTAGCAAAAAAATAAAAAAGAATGTATACTGTGCATTTTGTAAATATTTATAGTGTGCAGTTTTTAAGACTTCAGAGTTTAACATTTCTTTAATCAGATCATTAATTTCTTTATTAATTCATATTTGTAAGATGTCCAGAAGATGGAGTGTGAAACACATAACTTGAAAATCCTCTCCATCAGGGGAATGCCCATCCAATACATCAGGGGTTGTATTGTGTTTCAACATTGATGAGGTGGTTCTCAAAAACTTGACTAGATTATGTGTTTGCCTACTCAGTCTTGTTTGTGTTTATAGTACAATCGTTTCATGTGTGTCAGGTGTTTATAGTTTCATGTCAGATAGTAACCTACTTAGGCATCTTAAGATGAAAACCGACCACAGATTTCTACAAACATTGATTGATCATATTTGTTTTATAGTCTACATAGTAAAAATTGACCAGTGTTTAATAATACAATTGTAAGGTAAAGTTGGGGTGAACGACTGGCAACGAAACTAAACAGACCCGACGGGCAATGTCCCTCCCACCAATGATCACGGAGGTTTTCAACTGCATTTTATCTGTCTTTTAAAATGTGATCAAACTAAATACTCTTCGAAGATATGACGTATGCAATAAACCTCTAAAGGTACAGAAGATTAATATGACATTGTCAGAAACTGCGTGTGTTGCCCCGCTTTAACTGTACATGCATTAGAAATGTAATCATTTAATGCTTTTACATCATGATTTGAGATCTCTGTAGGTTTGGCAACAATACACGACATCTTAAAATACATCATCAAATCTTTATTTTGGGACAAGATGAAGGTTTTAACAGATGAAAGTTTATAGCTGTTCAATTTTCAAGCATTGATATCTGAAAGTCATATTATAATTTTGCAAAAGGAATCACATGAAGGATTGGAGTTGGTTGTTTATGTGACTTTAGAAGACAGAAAGAGGCGGTGTGTCTGTTATGCATTTCTTTGCAGACACTTAAAAGCCGATTATAGGATCTGTTGCGAGTTTAGGGTACTGGCAACTTCAAACGTTACTTTCCTCCAAAACACACGGCAGATCTTGAAACACCTTGACATGTAACCAATCAGACAATCCTCCTTGAACGGCGAGAGGAGAGAGAGAGAGAGAGACGGGAGAAGAGAGAGAGAGGTGATATGAGAGAGAGATCGCCCAGGTTACTATCCCTCTGATCAAGGCCTGACCGGGATGGAGAGAGTTATGGCTGCTACCCTGAGAGAGTGAGAGGTGAGCCAGAGAGCATACGGAATGTCCGAAGATGAGCTCTGCGATAGAGTGGGGACGAGAGATGGGCGATGGGATAGTAGGATACGACGAGAGAGGATATTGCAGAGGGATCAAACAAGGCCAGATCCGCGCCGCCGGACGAGGCCCCTATAAACATCGTGATCATTACGGATTAATTACGCCGTACGATGATGGATTGATTATGTATGTGAATCTTGCCGCGAGGGACATGACATTGCTTGATAGATAAATTCAGAGTGGGGATTCAGTTCAAGAGGGGCCTACGGAAGATGATATGATACCCTAGTCCCGCCTGATGTGACGCCCGATTCAGTGGTTGGAGAAGAGGAACTACTGAGCCTTTATCAGCCGCCTTTAATTGCTACGAAGAAGAGGAGGAGATTGGAGAGAAACATTGCGAGGGGCGCCCGATGAGACGCCGATATTGTCTCGATAAATGAGATGCGGTGAGCTGACAGACCCAGTTAAGTCGATGAGACGGAAGAGGGAGCAGAGAGTGAGATGGGAGAGAGATCCTCCGAGATCAGAGAGAGAGGAGAGAGATCCAACAAGGCCACTTCCTTATACACATGCGATTATAACATGTCATCATTTACATTATTATTAGCTCGTACGGCTCACCTTGATTATGTAGTGAATATCTTCAGGAACTTGATGGATAAACTTCACAGCAATGAAATCTGATAATGTCTTTTGGAGATGTTTCTCCACATCAGGCTTTAGCTAAACAAACATACATGAGGATTTGCTCATAAATTTGAGTGATTACATTAGTTTTCCTCCAATCAAAATATGTCTCATTATTTTCTGTCTCTCACCTGAGTGCAGATTGCCTGGATCTGTGTAGTAGATCTTTGTTCACCACCCCAAATAGGTGCCATGGCTGTAATGTCCTGGTGATGATTGACAGATGAGTTAGACACACTTGGTGTAACTTCAGATCATGTCATGTGACCTCAACATATACAGCATTTTTTTTTCATATTATAAAATACAACTAGAACAATACCACTATATGAATTTTAAACAACACACGTGGAAGTCTGTCTCCTTTCTTAATGTCCTTTCACCGTTAGTTTAATTGAAGGTTAAATCACAAATGATTCCTTCTAATCTGGATTTTAAGAGCACATTTAACAGGATATACTTTTGTTGCCAAGATTAATATGTTGACTGTACTCCCGCCCATAACCCTCTCATGAACCTGTTTATATTTATGACATTTACAGCTTTATCACGCTTCATTTGATGTATTTGCTTTTCAAATAATGTCCGAATCTGTAGTTACTTTAATTTTCAACAGCACGAGGTTTCTATGTGAAGAATGCTTAAAAAATCCTCACCATTCACCTCCTCACGCATTAATAATTCTACTCCTAAGATGCTTCCCAAAAAAAACATTGAAACCTTAAATGCAAATGAACTTAAAAATGAATTTCCAAACAATATCATATCAACTGTGGTTTAACACTATTGAAAAGATTTTCTTGTGTCCCAGAGCACAAGCTGAAATATTCCATTACGGTGATGTTATTCAATTTGGAATGGCAATTCATTGATATTCTTAACATTGAAGAGACTTTCCTGTTTTGTTCGAAATTACACATATTCACACCTCAAATGTGAGTTGTAAAATCATTTTGTACTTCAAACATAAAGTAAACTCATCTCACAATGTGAATAAATACTGAAAATGCGTCCAGTCATTAAGCCGCTGCTATCACTGATATTAAGCTTCTGAAAAAGTCTGGACGGCTTTGTTCTAACTAGTAATTTTATTGACATTAAACTGATGTCCAAAGTTTTGAAAACAAACTCACCGCTCTTGTATCGTCCTCTACAACGCAATGCTGTAACCAATACGACAGTTTTCTCTTTCACTGTACAGAGGATTCTTTTTATAGGGTTGTGAAAATGATGAATCATGTATGTATGATAACGAGAGCACCTGCTGAAGACAGATATCAGTCAAAGCATGCACAACTTTCACATACAGTATGAGATTAATCATGTTTATATGACCACGAGAACATCTGCAGAACACAGTTATCCCCGGAGCAAAGACATGTCCAAAAGCTTATGGGCCCAAAGTGAAAGGTGTTTCTTTAAGATCTCTTCTGAACGTCTGATACTGATTGTCATGAATAGCAGAGGCGCGGATCCATGTGCAGTCAATTGTATTTAATAATAAGTCCAAAAGAACACATGGTTACATCCAGGCAGGGACCACGAGGGAAACACACACATACAATAACACACACCAGACAACTGGTCACAAGGGCTTTGTTCATGTTCATTGTGGATGTGTTCAGCAACTTAACTTAACGTGGCTACATCATTGTATAACGTTTTAATCTGTGCAGTTGGCTCGTTGAATCAACGTTATACGTACAGTTCGCCCGTATGAAGGCACATTGCGATCAGAAAGACTCGCAAACAAAATCCTTTGAACTGGTTCGTTTAAACTGTTGAAACTTTCAGTCACTGGCGAATATAAAAAATCTGTGAATTATTCAAATTCAAAAGATTCAAAAATTTTGCCAATTTAGTAAGACTGGTTAATTCCGTTGGCTGAAGAGTTGTTGAATAAAATAGCTTTATTTGATTTAAAAACAATCTGTTTGGTTGAATAAAAGTGATGATTTATGCAACTTAATAATTGTCATTTTCATCTACATTTTGTGGTTTAATATGTAAAGTGAATGTTAATGTATGTCAATGTAAATATGTACAGCCACTTAAAGTTACAGTAGGCCTACATGTGCGTGTGTGTACAAGATAGGGATGGCACCAACTCCACCTCGTTTTGAGCCAGGAAAAACCCTGTATTATCATTTCTCTGAACCAGGGCGTGGTATTAATATTTCTCATAAACATTTCTCGGTATTGCCTTAGAAAGCAACGTAATGCAAGCATCTTTGCCCCTTGATAAACTTCAGTGCATTAGCAGGCTCTGAATGTCACAAGTCTATTACTAAAAGAGACGTACTTTCACTGCTGGGACGATCCCAGTCAATGTTTACCTTGTGTTTGTGAACTTTGTGAACCATGTTTGTAGTCCTTTGTAGTTTTTAGTGTTAATAAGTTGCTCCAGTTGTGTTGTGTTGGGTTTTAAAATGTTGTACCATATACTCACTATCCAGTTAAGTCACTGGTTTTTTTTTAGCGAGCCAGTCTAAATGATCAACTCAAGACACAGCTCGCTAAGTTTGATCCTCAAAGGAGATTTATGGACTTTGTAGAGCTGGTCCTGGTGTTGAGCAGGTCCGTCTTCACCGTGCGTCAGGTATAGGAGGAGGTCGCCCCAGAATATATTTTTTGGGGGGTCAATTTTGGTCATGGCTTTGCGACAAATGGAATGGCATCTTTTTTTTTATAGTGATGTTGTCGAGACCTCTGTCAGGCTTAATTTCTTTTCATTTCTCTTTTAACTGGATCTGGCGGATTTCAATAATCAATGGTTTGCTAGTGTTTGGCCAAAGGACACTGAGGAGAAAAAGCCATGTCAAGATCCCTTCTCGGTTTGTTCTGTCAGTCATGTGGCCTCTGAACGGAGCAACACGCACTCCTTTCCCATCGGACCAGCAACAACAGCTGATACAGCGACTCCTACGCTGAAGCTTTGTAGTGATGGTCTTCCGTCGCTTACGAAGGTTACGTTCACAAAAAGTAATGGGATCTGTAACCAAAGTCTTTACTCAAGTAAAAGTACAAGTAACTCGAGAACATCGAGACAAAATCATTTTCTATTTTATTATACAAAATGTATATTAAAGCCAACATTTTAAAATGATATTTTAATCAATATTTTTAATTATAGCAGATATCTTTGCAATATACACACAGAGACTAAAGAACAGACAAACACAGAAGAGACGAGTATTTCTGGCCATTTCATCTAGTCCCAATGTCAATGCAGCCACACAACTACAGCTTATGTAGAATAATACAGACCGTGTCAAACTAAAGTGAACCTGGAGAGTTTTGCGTTTACAATGCATCTCCTAAGATGATCTATATTCTAGAAGATCTGCAGTGCTCTCTTGTATGAGATACAAAATGAATTGAGACAAAACTCATGTTTTCTCATGTTGTGTCAGGTGTGTGTGTTGTGAAAAGTGTGTGTTACTTGTAAACATACAGTAAAGAGTGAATCACATTTCAGTATGCAAGAAATTGCATTATAAAGAGTTTTGTGTGTACGTGTGAACTCTACTAACAAGTCAAACCCATCAGACATAAAATCTGACAGATTGGACAAAAATACAGTATATATATTCATAAGTGTATTTGAACAGTGGAGACATTTCGTAAAACGTTTGTCAACATTTTCTATCGCTTCGGATAAAAGCGGCGGCCAGACACTAGTGGTAGAAGAATATATAAATTAAATGATATATATATAATATCGTTTTTTATTTTACCCTTTAAATGGAAAGATGATAACTTTAAATATTGTTTTTTATTTATTCATAAAAATATTCTCTAACATTTAGAAAGATTTTTAAGACTTTATAGTTATCATTATGGCCAAATAATGGTAATAGTGTGATGAAACACTTCTATCTGTTCTGTAGGCGGTTGTCAGTAAGATAAGAATGTCAATCAATCACATAACGAACACAAAAAGTTTTAGGGCGAAACTTTACAGTAACTGACTCGATTCCTGTTAAATGTGCTCAATAAATTCCAGAGAGGAACAATGTGTGACCGCCCCCATGCCCCCAACCCCCTAATTCTGAGTTAAAATGTTTTTACACAAATGTTTGTTTTGCAAAAAGTGTTTTATGAAACTTAAGTCAAAGGTCGAGAATTAGTGTATGGATTTGCCGATTTGGTGTGTGGTTCTTGTGTTTGAGTGTCAGGTTTCAGAAATCGTGTGACAAATAAACATTTTGTGTGTAAGCAGTTGAAAAAAACTGTAAAACTACTTTTTTACTTGATGAGTTTTGGGTAGAAGGATTAATTAGATTTTCCAAAAAGTCAGAGAAAAGTCTGTCTTTATTGTCTGATTTAATGTACTTGATGATATTATAACACAAACCATGGAAAGAAAGCATGACCATCGCACAACCATTGCATTAACTTCATTCTCCCCAAACTGAAAAAATATTATTTTAAAAACGATTCAATCGTTGGCTTAGTGAGGTGCTCGGTAATTTAACCTTTTCGGTCATTTCTTATTTTTATCTAAAAAAGGGCTTTATTTGATGGCCAAAAATCCTACTTTTCCCATACAGTGTAATAGGACCAGACTCTCACATCCCAAAATGTTTTTTTGCAACTAGTCCGTTGTTTCATGATCCAGATCCACAGTTGGTTGTGGAATATTTAGTTTATACACTAGATTGTAATAATCATGACCTGAGAGAAACTGTAAGCCAGTCACCATCACACCATTACACGTACCTGAGAGAGAGAGAAATATTTATTTTTAACTTTATCAGGTGTGATTTGAACATCAGCTTAAATGATCTGTTATTGAACAAGATAAATAGCTCACCTTGATCACGTACTGTGTTTCGCCGCAAAGAGACAGACAAATGAAAGATATGGCAGTGATAACATCAATTTTCTTTCCAAGTTTTTTCTCTAGATCTGGCTTTATCTTAATAATCATATATACAGTATATCAGGGGACATGATACCAAACAAAACAACATTTCACAACAAAAACTAAACTGTGTACAATGTAAAGATATTAGTTGTTTCTGACGATTGCCATGTCAGTATATTGCTGCCGTATACATTTGTCTCTTTACATTTGTTTTACTCAAATCAAAATATTTCTCCTTTTATTTTTTGTGTCTCACCTCATTACAGATGGTCTTTAGATATTCATGGGAAAAGCTAGAGGCAAATAATAACACTAGCACATACTTTCTGTTCTATCCTATCCATTGTCAAGAAAAAAAACTACTAGTAAATTATACCATGTTTTAGCCAATTGTGCTCATTTGCGATGGACTTACACATGTTGTTCTCTTGCTGTCCTGATTAATTCTGTTGTCCTTCCTTTTGTAAGTTACTTTGGATAGAAGCGTCTGCTAAATGACTAAATGTAGATGTAATAATGATGATATTAATAATAACAATCATAGTAATGGTGACAATGACAACAATAACTTTAGTTAAAGCCAATTATTATAGACTTCCTGGACTCTCAGTTCTCTGAGTCTGAATGTGAGACATTCCACTACCACAAGCATTTGTTGCAATACACCCCCGGCACATTTAACAGGAAATTTGTTATCATGCATTCAGAAGTGATTGACATAACAAAGCAGCTATCTGTCAGACTTTATTTATCCGTTATACACTGTGTTTAACACCTACACTTTGACAAATCTTGTTAACTCGGTCATGGACAATTTGCCAGATAGTTTCTGTGAACAGATTTCTGTGGAAGTTGTTTGGTATAGTTGATTAGTCTTGCAGGTAGTGTACTAAAGGTCGAAGCACAAAATGATTCACCTTTTGGTCAACTCTACTGATAACATCTGTTTTAAGTTTTGTAAAGAACGCTTAGAGGTCCACAGAAAGTTTATTTTCTTCACTCAACTTTTTTAGATGAGAGAAGTTAAGATAACAAAAAAATCTCTGGATAATGTAAAATTGTAAAACAGTGAGTACAGCCAGCTTACCATCTAAAGCTGAGAGAACTAACAAGTCCAAGCTTGACAAGAAAAGTTTCTCCATTTTGTCGTTATTTCTGCATCAGAGTTGTTTAGCATTTTTTTACCATGCTAAGTTATGTGGAAAACCATTGCTTTTAAATATGCTAAATTGCAGAATGTTAGTAATACATTTTATGTTTGGACCCATCAACTAAAAATCTTAATTTATGTAAATGAATGACATAAAATCCATACATCTTAAGAGTTTATAGAATTAGTGATGCATGAGTTTGCGTTTTTTCAGTGTAGAAAATAGCCTTTACTTCTTGATTTTGATGTTTTTGAATGTTAAAAATCACGCGAATGTCATAAGTAGACCTCGTATCAGTATAAATTAAACATTAAACAAGGCCAGTTCATGAGACATTTAAAGGCACATGTGAACGTCAAGTGGCGTCGGCACTGGTTCAAGTTGGACAAAATGTCTAACCGGCATGAGCTGCTTCAAGTCAGAGCTTGATCGATCTGTGCAGTGCCGTGTCAAATCAAACACACCTACTGTGTATGCTGAGGTCACGTCACATGGTCTGATGATGACTGAGGTGACATGATCCTCTAGACTGTATAAATAGTGCAGTCGTGTCAAAGTTACAGCAGACCTGATCGAGTATTTCTAACTCATCTCTCGATCATCACCAGAACATTACAGCCATGGCACCTACTTGGGGTCCTGAAGAACCAGCAACTCCAGAGATAAAGATCATCTGTAATGGGGTGAGACACAGTAAATAGAAGAGACATATTTTGTTTTGAGTCAAACATATGAAGTCACTCAAATGTATGAGCAATTCATCATGTATGTTTGTTTAGGTAAAGTCTAATGTGGAGACGGAACTCAAACGGAAATTTTCTGAATTCGTTGCAATAAAATTTATCTATCAAGTTCCTGAAAAGATTGAATACATAATCAAGGTGAGTATTTTTTTTAATGATATGAGCTAATAATAATTCAAATGATGACATTGATCAATTTCATGTGTAAAAAGAAATGCTTTGATTTGACAAGAATCAGATTTTAGCAAATCTCTCTCTCTCTCTCAGGTTGTGGCAGGATATTCTGACTGCATACATGTGAAGGTTTCTCAAGATCTGCCGTTTCGTGGAGGGAAAGTGCAGTTCGTTAAATGCCAGATGCGAGCTGAAGGGGATCCTATAGAACCATTTTAAGTGTCTTTAAACCCATGCATTACAGACACACCATCTCTTTCTGTCTTCTACGGACACATGAACATCCAACTCCAATCTTTCATGTGATTCTTTATGCAACCTTATGATATGATTTACATGTGATCAAAACAAAGTATACTTGTTTTAACTCTTTTAACACTCTTATCATTCGTCAAATGTGTTATTCATAAGAGACTGAAATAAACTCCTGCACTGACACCACAATATGTAGAACATCAGAATGGACTGTCTGTTTATAATGTTTGAAATCTGGGGAGCATATTTTTCAACTGTTAAATCATTCCTAAAATAAAGATTTGATAGGCTTTAAAATGTTATGTTTTGTGTGATGTTGTTTATTGTTGCCTAACCTACAGAAATCTCAAATCGTGATGTAAAAATTCAACTGTCTAATGTATAACTGTCAAGTTTTTCAAGAATTTCAAAACAAGGATCTCTATAGAGGCCGACTGGAAAGTATTGAAGAATCATCATCATTACCCTTGTGGGAAAAAGTGCACTTTAATGCACTTTTTTAAAGTGTACATTTAATAATAAAAGTCATCATTTCATTTGTAATTCAAAGTTCAAATATGTCACAAATTAAGATCAAGTATAATTACCCTGATAGGAACAGAGAAGAAGTATTTGTTGAAAACCACAGTAGTGTTTACATTAGTTGGGAACTTGACTCTTGAAGTTGCTTTGCTCGCAAAGCTCATGATGGTAATTCAATACGAACACTTGAGCATTTAAAGAGAAAGAGAAGTTAAAATGGCATAAAGTTTTTTTGTGATGGGTTTCCAGCTGTAGTAGTAGTAATAATTATAAATATTATTATGTCAAGTGTTTGACATACTGTACTATTAAACATTGATGTTGATCTTTCATGACATATTTTAATGTTCTGATTCATAAATGTAAGGATATATGTGGCAAAATAAACAGAAAGATTCACAGACACACTCATCATACAAACCTCAACTATGGTGACAATAGTCAAACAAATTCTGAAAAGATCAACTAAAGCAAACACTGATCACAATAATGGCGAAAGGTCAACATGAAAAACAAAAGTGATATTGATTCAATGCCATTGACACATCAGCCGTCTTTAACATTGATTCAATGTTTTCTAGCTATCAGGGTAAATACTGACTCAATATCATTGTGATCGGTCAATAGCTGCGTTTACATGGACAAATGTATTCAGATTGTAATAGGTTTAAATAAACTTCATATAAACACCTGCTCCATCAGAATAAAAAAGTCACTTGGATTGTCAAGGGTGGTTTATACCTTTTGTAAAAAAAGGTTGATTATCGGTTGATTATTAACTTTGTCATGGGTTCATTGTCAGACAGTTGGAGATTACAAGTTTCTGTGGAAGATGTTTGTGATAACAGTGATGTCAGTCTTCTGCAGAACTGTACATCAGGTACTGTACTAAAGCTTGTTACGATTTAAGATTATTGAATAGGATATTTATTATGATTTCATCATTTTTTTATTATGATTTCATCACAGTCCTACAGCCGGTAATAAGAATTCAGCGACACACATTCTAAGATAACCAACTGTCAAATAACAGCTTCATGACTTTAACGTCGGCTGTGAAAGCTGTTCTGTGTAATACACTGATATTGTGTGTGTGCGCTCAAACCTCTTAAACACTTCTATGAAACGTCCTCTGAAATCCTGCTTGCAAATGTCTCCCAGTCAGTCTGCTTTTTTATAATCCAACTCGGGTCCAACATAAAAGGCAAAACTAACGCTTCTGTTATTAGTGTGAATTAATATAACCGGTGTGACCCAATCGGTCCTTTGTCCTTTCCCTCACCATAGTAGGAAAAAATTGCAATATCTAACAAAGACTGACGTTTGCACATGCACTAGCAGACCTCCGTTACACTTCCATCGATCCGCATGTGTTTAACTGATGAAGTGAAGTTGACGCCATTTTTACTGTTTATTGCTAAAAGCCAAAGCTTATGAACACACGTGCACGAGTGGGGCACCGACCAATCACAACAGCCTGAGAAGCGGAAGCTCACTGATATTGATTTGGGTGGAACATCTTTAGACACAAGCTCTAAGCGGGGAACCATTCACGACAGACCTGGTTAGCTTAACCAATCAGAGCGTTTCAGGAGGAGGGACTTAATATAAACCGGAAAAAATCCAGTCGTTTTGTGAGAAGAGGGACAGCGGTGAACAATAGACTAACAAGAGGCAAAACTCTGGTGCCCTTTTGGCTAATAGGCACTAGGTGGTGTTTCGGTAGCGTGGCCGCCATTTTGGGGTGAAAAAATGCCAAACTGGAAAAGAGCAAGATTACTA
>VCII01000350.1:0-164799 GCA_006030095.1 Triplophysa siluroides
GCCATCTATGAGAGGTGTCAGGTACAACTACTAAAAACTTGCTGGGTTATTTCTGTAAACACATTTTTGGGTTAATTGAGCTGGGTCAAAATGTTGGGTTGTTTGAGGTACCGTAAACACACAGTTGGGGTTGCACACGCTGGGTCAAATGGACTGTAGGGGTTCTTTCACCACTGAACCGCTGGGTTGGGTTATTTTGACCCAACCGGTTTATTCATTTTTCCTCATCATCTAACTTTCTGGATTCTTCACTCGTCTCGTAGCTAGACGGTCACGCACGTAGCAGCAAGCAGTTAGATTATGAGGTAAATTAATAGATTATACGGTTATTTTCCTCTATTTTTAATCAATTGTGGTAAAAGCACACGGATTTAACAGTTTAATGCAATATTTAACCTGTCGCTGTGCAGAGTTAGCGTTTTCTTCTGCGAATAATTTACGCAAGATAAAACATGTTTTGACAAAAAAGGCCTTAACACTCGTATTATCATTAAATAAATCTGTGTGTGTGTGTGTGTGTGTGTGTGTGTGTGTGTGTGCGCGCGTTGGTGCAACCTGATAATGGGGACATTTCACCTGAATACATACCGACTCTGTGAGGACACACCGTAACTGAAAGGACACGGCTGATGTCCTCATAATTCGCGCGGCATAAACAGGCTTCGATCATTAAGTTGATGACTTAATGATCGAAACTCCTGCGAATATCTTAATTTTACACGGAAAATCTTTACGCGCGTAAAGGTAAGTTTAAGTTATGCTTATTTGTATCTTATTTTTACCTAGTAACACGTTTTGTAAGATGGATAACATTTCATATTCGTGTATTGATAATGATGATTGTGGCCTACGGCATCAATATAGGCTTCAAGTTTTATCTCTACAAGTTAACTTGTATGTTTGGTACAAATATATTCACAAATGGTTCATAGACAATGTAATACGGTTTAGTTAATGAACCTGATCGTCGTGATTGCATGAGGTAATGGGTTTAGAGTTTAATTAGATGGATAATTGGGCCTAAACAATTAAATAATGCAAGTTACTGGTATGGGTCACACTTTATTTAAAGGTCCAATTCTTGCTATTAAACAAACCATTTAACGTTACTACGACTTTTGCCTCATAAACTCCTAATTTGGCGCTTTTTAAAGTACGATAAGTTAGTTGTTAGGTTTAGGTATTGTAACGTTATAATATGATCATTCTAATGTTAGAATATGATCATGCAGATTGCAGAATATGTGTTTTATAAGTACTAATAAACAGCCAATAATCTAATAATTAGCATGCTAATTAATTTACATTTAGTCGTTGAGCAGACACTTTTATCCAAAAGCAACTTACAAATAAGTAACTACTAATAGTGATAATTGGACCCTAAAATAAGTGTCACAGTTATTTTATGTTCTGTTAGGTTTTTTACTCCCCTGGTTTGTTTCTTTATTAGTTAATTAGTTTTCAGTTGTCCCTCATCATTGTTAATTAATCCACACCCTGTTTCTGTTTTCCCTGAGTGTCTTCCCTATGTATTTAAGCCCTGTGTGTTCCTTAGTTCTTTGTCCAGTATTGTTAATGCTACGTGTGTTTGTCTCTAGTCCTAGTTTTCATTTGTTTTATATTAAAGTATCGTATTTTGGAAATCCTTTGTTTGGACACTTTATCCTGCTACACGTGACAGAATACTGGACCATTCAAAAGGCATGGATTACTTGAGGCTCAACATCTCTCCAGAGGACATTTGAGATACCATCTCAGCCAGGATGGTCGTCCTCTGGAGAGATACGTGGAGGACTTCCTGGAGCTCAGCCAGCAGGTGAGTTGGGACGATTGCTCCCTGAACGCGTGCTTTGTGATGGGGTTGGATGATGACTCCCATCGGTGTCTGGCTCCTGAGTTTAGGGACAGACCCCGTTTGGGAGTTTATCAACCTCATCCAGTGGATGGAATCTCGCCCCAGTGTGGGCGAGACCATCCTGGATGAGGTTGATCATCCAAGCCCATCCAAGCACGCGCGCCCAACTCACCCACTCCGGTCCTCCTCCACCGGAGATAGAGCCTCAGGTAATCCTGCCCCCTCCAGACCAGGGGAAGCCGGACCCCCGTCCAGCACCCTTCCCCCGGTATTATTTCCCCCGTTCCTTACGGCCCCCCTCCTCCCCCCTCAGGCCCCCGCCTCTCCCGTTCGCCAGAGCCTCCCAGAGCCGAGGAGCCAGTCCCGTTTGGCCTCCCAGAGCCTCTCCAGCCGTTTTGCCCAGTGCCTGCCAGCTGCCCAGCCGCCCCGCTGCCCAGCCAGCCGCTGCCAGCCGCCAGAGCCCTGCTGCCAGCCAGAGCCCGCTGCCCAGCCGCCAGAGCCCGCCCCAGCCCAGCCGCCAGAGCCCGCTGCCCAGCCGGTCCAGGCCAACCCCCATATGAGCTCCCGGACTAAGCCCAAATATTTTTTGGGGGGGAGCCATATGGGAGGGATGGCCTCCAGGGCCGGCCCCCCAGGCCTCCCGAGCGGGACGTATCGTCCTGGAGGTCTCCCACCCCGTCATGTTTAGTGTTCCCTGCACCAGCCTCCAGGACGCCCACCCCCCCTTCCCCCAATTGTACTGTTTTGGCGCGACGACGCGCCTTTTGGAGGGGGGGTAATGTCACAGTTATTTTATGTTCTGTTAGGTTTTTTACTCCCCTGGTTTGTTTCTTTATTAGTTAATTAGTTTTCAGTTGTCCCTCATCATTGTTAATTAATCCCACACCTGTTTCTGTTTTCCCTGAGTGTCTTCCCTATGTATTTAAGCCCTGTGTGTTCCTTAGTTCTTTGTCCAGTATTGTTAATGCTACGTGTGTTTGTCTCTAGTCCTAGTTTTCATTTGTTTTATATTAAAGTATCGTATTTTGGAAATCCTTTGTTTGGACACTTTATCCTGCTACACGTGACAATAAGGTGTTACCCAGTTTTTTAATAAACACATGATCAGCTGAGTTTATGATTTAATATTTTAGTGTGATATAGGGATATAAAAAAAAAAACTAGAGGACAGTTAATTATATATTGTATATGTATATTTGTAATGTACAATGTGTATTATTAGTATGATGCAACATACTGATGCAGTTTACTTATTACATAATATAACTGATATAATATAACTGACATTTATAGGGACTGTATACTCTTTATGTTCTTGTTTAGTTAAAATGCCAAGAAAAAAGAGAATGCATCCTGAACATGATGCCAAAGAACATGTGTTGACAGGCAAAGACAAAGCCTTCATTGAGGAAAGACACATCAATTCATTTAAAGGTAGGTTGTGCATCACAAATCACGGACAATTTCTCCGTTACATACAACAGTGTAACTAAAGTAATTCTATATGATATAGTGGTAAAATCCTGTGCTTGACTACTATGTTTTTAACTGTGCTTCACCTTATATTGCATTTCAGGTTTACAGGGTTTATTTATTTTGAAAGGATAAATCCATGTGTTGCATATCAAATAGGTTCATGTTTAATTTTTTTGCCTTTGTAGGGAGAGGTGTGTTTGCGCTTGAACACATTGAGACAGAATTCCACGATACTGTACAACAAATGTGGATTTTTCAGAGTAAACATGTTGAAGACATTCAAGGCAACTACTTATTTGATTTCACATGGAATGGAAGACGTTATTGGTAAGTCTTCCTCGTTTTGGTATAGCTTGTTTTTTGTTTATAATCAGAGCCAAGTGTTTACATTTCTGCAGCAACAACAACAGTAATACAATTTTGTATTATTACAATATAGACGTTTTTACCCTTTTTCCAAATACTAAGTTAACTTGTCATTCTGAGATGACATACACAGAGCTTAGGGCCTACTCAGATTTAGCACAGTTGCTTTCAATCGTGCCAGAGCGCGATCGTCCCCACTCACCTGCTGACCTACGCTCACATTGTACTTTACCATCTGCACCCGAGCATGTTTTTATAATTACGATCCAACTGCTTTGAAGTAAACATAAACAAAACAATCTCTCTCAGTCCAACTAATGTTCAGTTTGTGGCTTATTAGGTGTGTTTCACTCACACTAGTCAATCGAACCAGGCATTAGGTGTCAAACGCTCCCGGGCGCAGTTCGATTGGGACAATGTGAGTAGACCCTTAGATAACCTGAAAATGTCATGCACTGTTTTTCTCACAGCATCGATGCTTCAAATGAGGATGGATCACTTGGACGATTGGTGAATGATGATCACATAAACCCAAACTGCAAAGTCAAAACCGTTGTGTTTAAAGAAAAGCCACACTTATGCCTGTTTAGTATTAGAGATATCTTTCCAGATGAGGAGATAACGTACAACTATGGAGATTCCTCTTGGCCATGGCGATCCATGGTGAGTCTTCAAGTTCAAGTTCTTTCAAGTTCAAGATTATATCCTTTATAGTAATGATATGTAAGGATAATTATAAACTGGCATATTCCAAAAGATTGAGACTTAGCATAAAAAACAAATAAGCATCCAAAAACGTACAATCTCTCCTATCGACACCCTACATTAAAAAAGATTGCTAAAATCAGCCATTTGTTCTCAGGTTTATCATGTCTTATTGAGAATTAGAGCATAGTGCACTATAGGCATGAAGTAGATATTCTGTCAGACAGTTTAATTTAATGTCCATTGAAATCTGATTTCGTTTCAGTATGTTGTATTGTGTCCTGCTTAATTTTAAGAAATCAATATTTCAGTTTTTTCTGTCTTCTCTGTGTGTGTAATATGTTAGCATTAAAAAGTGATAGTATGTACTCGCACTTGAATTGACCTTTTATACATGTTGATGAAGTAGTTGTAGTGGCCACTAGGCAAACGTTCGTGCCTTAATGTTGTATCTGTCTTTCTCCCATTTTCAGGAATTGGGTGATGAGAGCTCAGGGACTGCGGACGATTGCAGTTTTCAGCCATCTTCATCAGGGAATCAAAGTGTTAATCCTTCATCAGACAAAGAGAAAGTAAGTGAAGATGTTTTTCTTCAGAACACTGATGTGATGTTAGATGTTGAAAGCTTTTACGTGCCAAACATATTGATGGTCGTGCTCTTTCTCTCTTTCTGGCTGGTTGACGGGTTGTCGAGCTTGTGCGAGGCAATTGTCCAATAAGGGACTAAGAACTAGGGATGAGCGAGTACAGCATTATCTGTATCTGTACTCGGACTGGGCGGGGCATAACCTGGAAGGGGGCGGGATTTAACCTGGAAGTGGGTCGGGTTGTCTTGAGATGGGCGGGGCTTTAACCGGAATGTTATTTTAAGCATGCAATTGATATGGGTTGATCAGAAATTGTTATATTTATTGCTGATTAGAAAACTATTTACATGACATCGCATTGAGCTTCAGATCATGGTTTTGATCACGATAACAAACGAACTATATACAGAACAAGTTTTTGCAACAATGAATACAACACATGCGGTTGCATTATGAAGTAAAATGTAATGAACAAAAGTTTCATCTCAATATAACTTTCTTTTTTTAACTTTAATTTTTTTTATGATCAGTGATTTTTTTTTTTGTGGTTCTTTTTTTTTTCACACCAGGTATGTGTGTTGTGTGTGTGTGTAGCTAATTAATTCAGTTTTATACCACTACTTCCTTAAAAAACTGGTTAGGGCCAGCTGACGGTTTAAAAAAGAAAAAAAAACTCTGACAGGCAGAGACGCAACGTGAGTCGCATTCTACCAAACACCACGTCTGAACAAACCCCACGTTTACCAAAACTCTACTGGTTAATAAGTAAGTACTACAAACCGAAGTAAAAAACAAACCTGAAGCTGAAGAAACCCTAAACGTTAACGGAAAAGACCGCGAGCCTGAGTGACAGAGAGAGAGAGAGAGACAGAGGAGACAGAGAGAGAGAGAGACAGAGAGAGAGAGAGAGACAGAGTCTCCCTTTCACTCCAAGGGAGACAAACACATTCCAGGAGGAGATGTCCTTCCCACACCTACTCACACACAAAGACTAAACTACGATAAAACAACAAACAAAAATGGATTAAAACTTCTCCATCTTTGTCGCACACTGGGTCTGTACATGGTCAATGGAAGACTACGAGGAGATTCGTACGGTAGGTACACCTATAGTTCTAAGCTGGGTAACAGTACGGTAGACTATTTCATCACACGGATCTGAATCCTAACTCCCTCAGAGCGTTCACAGTCAGCCCCCCATCCCCTTTGTCAGATCACAGTAAAATCACTCTCTACTCAATAGATCCGAACCTAAACACAGAGGCATCAAAACAGACTTACCTCCATACCCTAAAACAAACATTCAGGTGGAAACAAAATTGCGAAGATACATACAAAAGCATAACTCGTGAACCAAAAATTCAAAACCTACTGAATAAATTCCTAGATACCCCATTTCCACACAATAATGAAGGTGTAAATTTAGCAGTAGACAGGATTAACCAAATTTTTACACTATCTGCAACGCTATCTAACCTAAAACCCACTATCACAAAACCAAACAAAAAACCTGTAAATGAGAAATGGTTTGATAAGGAGTGTAAAAACCTTAGAAAAGAAGTAAGAATTCTATCAAATCAGAAACACAGAGATGCTGACAATGTAAACACACGCCAACTCTACCACCATGAAAAAGTTAAACAATACAAGGACACACTAAGGAAGAAAAAGAAACAAGATACACAAAACCAGTTAAAAGCAATTGAACAATCTCTAGAAACAAATCGCTTCTGGGAACATTGGAACACACTTAACAAACCCCACCATGAAGATCTCCCCATTCAGAACGGAGACGTATGGATAAAGCACTTCTCAAACCTCTTTAGTAAAATAACCAAGAACCATGAACAAACTAACCTACACAACAAACTATGCACTCTGGAGTCAACAATTAAAGACTACCAAAACCCTTTAGACTATCCAATTACACCCGCTGAGCTAGGCCAAAATATACCAAAACTTAAATCCCAAAAAGCAAGTGGTATCGACGGTATCCTAAACGAGTTGATTAAATACACAGACCAAAAACTCACACTCGCCATCCTCAAACTGTTTAATATCATCTTAAGTACAGGTATATTTCCCACAATCTGGAACCAAGGTCTCATAACTCCAATCCATAAAAGCGGAGACAAATTCGACCCTAATAATTACCGCGGAATATGTGTAAACAGCAACCTAGGTAAACTCCTCTGTAACATTCTTAACAGCAGACTTCTCCAATATCTAAACAACCAAAACATCCTGAGAAAATGCCAAATCGGTTTCCAACCCAAATACCGCACATCCGATCATATATACACTCTTCGTACCTTAATTGACAAAGAAACAAACCAAAATAAAAGAAAGCTCTACTCATGCTTTGTTGACTTCAAAAAAGCTTTTGACTCAATCTGGCATGAGGGACTTTTTCTTCAGTTGATTCAATGTGGCATCGGAGGAAAAACCTACGACATCATCATCAAATCAATGTACACCAATAACACATTTGCAGTTAAAATTGGCAACAAGCACACAGACTTTCTCTCCCAGAGTCGTGGAGTGAGACAGGGCTGTAGTCTAAGTCCTACACTATTTAACATTTACATGAACGAATTAGCTGGAGCTCTAGAACAGTCACCAGCACCCGGTCCGACCTTACAAGACACTGAAGTGAAATGCCTCCTGTTTGCAGACGATCTGGTGCTGCTGCACAAAACTTCTACAGCAACTCTGACACCCTGCACCTTTCTGCCAAACATGAGCCCTATCGGTTAACCTTAAAAAGACTTGAGTCATGATATTCCAAAAAAAGCCCAGTCGCCAAAACCAACATAACCGTTTCAAACTAAACAACGTGCCCCTAGAACACACCAAGAACTACACATATCTGGTATAAACATTAGTAACACCGGAAAACTTAAACAAGGCTGTGAATGACCTGAGAGACAAGGCACAAAGAGCCTTTTACGCCATCAAAAAGAATATCAAAATCGACATCCCAACCGTAATCTGGCTGAAAATAATACAATCAATTATAGAACCGATCGCGCTGTATGGAAGTGAGGTTTGGGGTCCTCTCGCCAACCAAGAGTTCACCAGATGAGACAAACACCCAATAGAGATTCTGCAAACAGAAATGTGTAAAAACATTCTACGGTACAGAGAAAAACTCCAAACAACGCCTGCAGGGCAGAATTAGGACTGTATCCTCTAATCATTAAAATACAAAAAAGAGCTTTAAAATTCTACCGCACCTTAAGAACAGCGACACAGAACACTCCATCACAAAGCCTTAAACCATCAAGAGCTGAGCCCAGAGAAAACCCCTTCATCCAACTGATCTCACAAACTAACTCTACCCCCAAACATGCCCAAGCCAACCCCAAACCCCAGCCAGACTAAACCAAATGATCCAAACACAAAAAGAGAAATACCTCCAACACTGGACAGAAGCAACAGCTCAGCAAAGTAAACTGGAATGCTATCTGTCACTAAACAGAGATATAAAGTGTCAGAATACCTCACGAGCGTATCAGACCCTAAACTAAGAAAAGTGTTGAGCATGTACAGACTCAGTGATCACCAGCTCACTGTAGAGACGGGCCGACACAGACAAACATGGACACCGAGAGAAGAGCGACTGTGTCCACACTGCACACACAATCAAGTGGAAACAGAGCTGCACTTTCTCCTCTCCTGTCCCAACTACACACATGTAACCCAGTGCTAAATTTCCTGTTTGGATTTCCTTATAAAAAGGAGTATTTATTTTCGGTATCTGTTTTGTTTTCACAAAAGTGGTTTATTATAAGAGTATCGTTTTCGCGAATGTGCAATGTTAGATATATAGATAGTTGTTTGTATCTTCAACGTGGCATGTAGCTATTGGGGTAAAGGGGTGATAAGCCCCGCCTTGTGGGTGTGAAAAAAAAGGGAGTGATGGCGGATTAGATCAGAAGTGTGATGGCAGTTGAGACGATTCCAATTTAGAATGCGTTTCTTTGTTTTCTGATTCCGGGGTTTAAATGTGTATCTGTGTTTTTGTGTAGTCAACTCGGACTGCATATATATATATAAAGTCATTCCTGCGTAAATTGGACGAACTGTTATTCTGCGGGGGTGAGCGTTCTGTGCAGTATTCAGTTTGTTCGTCCGGGTTGCAGTAGCGAGGTGGACGATATCGACGGGAATTAAATCGATTGCCGTTGACTGTTTGATCGGCCAGTTCGTGTGTGACGGAGCAGGAAAGGGATTTTCTAGCAAGCAAAGCTAGGAAGCTAAAGTTTCTCCGACAGCGGGATGGCGTGGTGACGGCTGACTGATCGGCGCCGCACGTGTCTGGTTGCTAACGGATACGAAAGCCCCTGAAAACGTCGGGATTTGAGGTACTGTTTGTGTGTTTCATTTTGTGCTTAAAAGAAAAAAAGCGAAGTGGCCAGTTGTGTTTTATTTGGCCCACGTACCCCCCCCCCAGGCCTGCAACGGGGGGAGGGGTTTGTGAACTGAGTGAGAGTGTGTGTATGAGTGGGCCCACAATCCGTTTGTTCCAGACAAATTATTTAAATGCTAAATGTTTACATGCTATGTTGATGTGTAATGGGAAACTGTAGTCTGTGTGCATAACAGTCTGAGTTAGAATACGGATTATTTTCAGTTGTTAAACGGTCATACTAAGCGGTAACACGTTTAAGTTGATGTGAAAGTTTCTTTGACGCATTTGTTTGCTTGTTGTACGTAAGAAAAAATAAAAATAAAAAAAGGGGTCAAAAGCTCAGTTAAAGGGGTCTGTACAGAATTTATTTCATTTATTTTTCCGAGTGAAATTAGTTATTTTCCTTCATTGGTACAATATATTCTCTTGTTTACTATTTTGTTAATCAATATTGTATTATTTTACCTTTATAAACCTGTTTCATATGATTTAGTTGTCACTCGTTTCTAAGGTTTCGCAGCACTAAAATATAAAGGTAAGGAGCAAAGCAGTGTACAGTTAAGGAGTCATCCTATTCAATTGTAACATAACGTCGAGAGACACCGGGAAAGAACCAGGGATCTTGTCCCTTTTTGTTCTATAGGTTGGTACACCTGAGACCAGAGGGGGCGCTACATAAAGTGGGGGCTCGTCCGGGATCGATTCTTTGCTGTTACACTGTTCAGGAGAGAATATCGTCTGTTTTGAAAACCAAGCTTAAGACAGAATAATGGATGTTGAGGATTCTTTCTTTCAAGCTGAACTCAGCAGCTGGTGCAAAAAAGAAGCAATTGATCCAAAACATGCAGTATTACTTGTGGGTGTCTACAGATATGGGCGTGGCTCGTATTGAAGAATCATCCAAACAGTCAAAGTTCTGGGAAGAGTGAGAGTGCGAGATAAAAAGGAAGGGATCGCTCCAGGTTTCCTGTCTGTGTTCTGTGAGTGCAAAGAAGAGGTTGATCCATCTCGCTTACCAGTGGAACTGAGACCCGAGGTGAGTGCAAAGCCTTGGAAGATCATTGTAGCCTGTAGCGATGAGGCCCAGCAAACAGGATTCGCAGGAAAACTAGCAGATTTGTTGGTACAAGAAGGAAAGTCTCTCCTTGATCTTCAAGCTATGTTCTCATCGTCTAGCCCAGAGTCAGGGACTCCAGAATCCATAATCCGTGCTGTGAGCGACTTGCTGGAAAAAGACCTCTAAACCAGTAAGTGATGGCAGTGCATACCGACGTTTAAGAACCTTTTCAGGAACCGTTCCTACTCCTGTGGGAGAAGAAGCTTTGGAGAGCTGGATGGATCAAGCCAGGATGATGGTTATGGAGTGCGACTGCTCAGACAGGGAAAAACGCAGACGTATCATTGAAAGTTTGCGGGGTTCTGCATTGGAGGTAGTGAAGGCTGTCAGATTCTCCAACGCTGATGCAACTTCCTTAAAGTACTTAGAAGCCTTGGAGGGTGCTTTTGGAACCTCAGAGTCAGCTGAAGATTTGTACTTCATGTTCAGGTTACTGAGGCAAGATCCTGGGGAAACTCTCTCTGATTTTCTGATGCGACTAGAGAAAGCACTTACCAAAGTGGTGAAGAAAGGCGGGTTATCGTCAAGAGGAAGTGCAGACAAGCAAGAGTGGAGCAGTTGATCAGAGGAGCTGTAGAATCAGACCTGCTATTACTTCAACTGAGACTGAGGGAGAGACGAGAAGATCCACCTGATTTCCTTGCTCTTTTGAATGAAATAAGGGAAGAAGAAGAGAGTGAAGCCGCCCGACATAGTTTGGGGGTGACTGCAAGACCTGTCCCCAGGCCACGACAGAAGATGACTAACTTTGCTGTGAGAGAGTTACAGGCTGAGATCCAGGATTTGCGGATGCAAGTAGCTGAAAGCCCTTCAAAAGTGCCAGTTGCTGAAAGGGAGTCAAGAGGAGTGATGAGTAAGAGGGAGGGTGACCTTTCACCGGAAGTGCTCGCCTTAAAGAAACAGGTTCAGAGGCTAGAGGAGCAACTAACATCACTAAGTGTCAGACAATCACCCCAAGTCACAAGATACACCCAATTACAAGATCCTCAGGAATCCTATGTGAAACCCAGAGTAGGAAAAGTTAAAGAGGATTACTTCTGTTACAGATGTGGAGAGGATGGACACATCGCACCAAGGTGCAAAGCTCCTGAAAACTATAGTCTAGTAATACAGAAACTTGTGCTGTCACTTCGAAAGGCAAAAGCTGAGAAAACAGATCAGGATGGTGGAAAGCCCACTGGTGACAAGATCAGTTTCTCCCGAGAAAGTCAGGCAACTGTGCAGGAGAAGAGTAAAATTCCAAGTGGGTTAGTGGGTCCATCTCTGACCATCCCAGTGAAAGTCAATGGACAATCCAGTGAAGCCTTGCTAGATAGTGGATCTCAGGTCACTATAATTTTTGAGTCATGGTATTTAAAAACCTGTCCTTTGTGCCAATTCAGCCACTTTCAGGTTTGTCTATTTGGGGCCTCAGCCATGCCAGTTACCCTTACACAGGATATGTGCTTATAGACGTGTCTTTTCCTGCTTCGGTGATAGGAATGGAAGAGACTGTGCAAATCCTTGCTTTGGTGTGTCCTGAACCTGAAGGTCCCGAACAAGTGCCTGTGATCATAGGGACCAATGCAAGATTTTTCCAGCGGCTGCTTCAACATTGTACGTCTGGTCATGAGACAGAGATTGCACGCATGTTGAGAATTCAGTTTGACAATCTTGAGTTTGAGATGCCTCGGAAGACTACAGATGGAAAGACCATTGACATACCTAGTGGAGATGTGAAGTGGATGGGTCCAGGCCCGTGCAAGATTCCATCAAAAGGTGAAATGTGTACGATTTGTGATGTGGAGTCAGAAACACCACTGGAGAAAGACATCTTTGTTTTAGAAACCGTTACAGATGACGTGCTGCCGGTGGGATTGTTCATTTCCTCCTGTTGTGTTTCCCTTTTCAGCCGTGAATGAGAACAAGTGCAAAGTGCTAATTAAGAATGAAACCGCCAGAGAGATAACCATACCTGCTGGAACAGTTATAGCTCATGTGTTTCCCCACAGATATGGTTACGGCAGTGGCTGATACACACAAAGAACCAAAGAGGATTGACCCAAAGTTTTTTGATTTCACAAAGTCATCTATTCCAACGGAGTGGGAAGATCGTCTTCGCCAAAAGCTTTCTGAGAGAGGAAATGTGTTCTCCCTTGAAGAATGGGATGTGGGATTAACCAATGACACGAAGCATCAAATCCGTCTGAGTGACTCTAGACCGTTTCGAGAGAGGTCGCGACGTATTGCGCCCGCAGACATTGATGATGTTCGTCGTCACCTTAAAGATTTGCTAGCTGCAGGAATTATTAAGGAGTCTCGCAGTCCCTACGCTTCTCCAATCGTGATTGTGCGGAAAAGAAGTGGAGCCGTACGTATGTGCATCGATTATCGTACACTCAACAGTCGGACTTATCCAGACCAGTACACTACCCCTCGTATAGATGATGCTTTGGATTGTCTGGCTGGCAGCAAGTGGTTTTCCGTCCTTGATCTTAGAAGCGGCTACTACCAAATTGCCATGGCGGATGAGGATAAGGAGAAGACTGCGTTCATATGCCCCTTGGGTTTTTACGAGTTTGAAAGGATGCCACAAGGAGTCAGTGGAGCACCTGCGACATTCCAAAGGCTCATGGAGCGTGCCATGGGAGACATGCATTTGCTAGAGGTGATCGTGTACCTGGATGATATCATTGTCTTTGGTTCTACACTTGAAGAACATGAACGAAGGCTTTTGAAAGTCCTGGATCGGCTGGAGGAGTATGGATTGAAAGTCTCGGTGGACAAGTGCCAGCTCTGTATGTCCCAGGTCAAGTATGTGGGGCATATTGTCTCTGCTGATGGCGTTGCCCCTGATCCTGAGAAGATCAAAGCTGTTACTGAGTGGAAGATGCCTACAGATGTGAAATCCTTAAGATCATTCCTGGGTTTCTGCGGATTCTACAGGAGGTTTGTCAAAAACTACTCTGCAATAGTACGACCTCTGACAGAACTCACTAAAGGGTATCCACCAGCCAGAAGAGATCTAAAGAGTAAACCAGAAAGAGGGTACTTCAAGGTGTCAGAGCCGTTTGGTGAGCGATGGAGTAACGATTGCACCAACGCGTTCGAGTACATTATCCAGTGTCTTACTCAAGCCCCTGTTCTTGCGTTTGCAGATCCCAATAAGGCCTATGTTCTACACATTGATGCAAGTGGGAATGGTTTGGGAGCGGTATTGAATCAGGAGTATCCTGAAGGGCTCCGACCAGTAGCATACGCAAGTAGAAGACTGAGCACAACAGAGGAAAGATACCCTACTCATCAACTTGAATTCTTGGCATTGAAGTGGGCGGTGGTAGATAAATTTCATGACTATCTCTATGGTGTGAAATTCGTCGTGAGAACTGACAACAACCCACTCACGTATGTCCTCACAACAGCTAAGTTAAATGCAACTGGACATCGTTGGTTGGCGGCATTGGCCACTTATGACTTTAGTTTGCAGTACAAGCCAGGACGTCATAATGTAGATGCTGATGTGTTATCTCGTTACCCACTTGATGAGGAGCCTAGGTATGAGTGGACAGAAATACCTCAGCCTGGAGTAAAAGCTATCTGTCAGATGGTGGTGAGTCACCAGACTACAGAAACTTCTACAAGACTGATTGATCAGTTAGGCCCTGAGTCAGTAAGTGTTCCACCTGCCTACACTTGTCTTGCACAGCTTGACTTGGGACATTTAAAGCAACTTACACAGGCCGAGCTGAAGATGGCCCAAGATAAGGATCCAGTCGTGGGACCAGTAAAGTTTGCAGTGGAACATGGAAAGATGCATATGTTGAGTCACTCTTCCAACACTCAGCTGGGTCTACTGCAAAGACAAGGATCAAAGCTGGTCATTCAGAATAAGTTGCTCTACAGGGTATCCAATAGTCCTGGTGGTGAGCAGAAAAAACAACTTGTTTTACCTGAACAGTTCCACCAACAAGTACTGCAGTCTTTACATGACGAAAATGGACACCTGGGCATTGAGCGGACCACAGAGTTGCTGAAGGATAGATTCTACTGGCCTCGGATGACGTCAGTGATTGAAACATATGTGAAAGCCTGTGGTAGATGCATTGCTAGAAAGACATCACCTCGGAAGTGTGCGCCGTTAAACATATCACTAGTAGTGGACCATTGGAATTGGTGTGCATTGATTTTTTATCGATAGAGCCAGATTCCAAAGGAGTTGCTAATGTCTTGGTTGTCACTGATCATTTCACCCGCTATGCTCAAGCCTACGCAACTAAAGATCAAAAAGCATCAACTGTTGCAAAGGTCCTCTGGGAGAAGTTCTTTGTGTATTATGGATTGCCAGCCCGTATACACTCAGATCAGGGGAGAGACTTCGAGAGCAAGCTGATTAAAGAACTGTTGGGTATGCTTGGGATTGAGAAATCAAGAACGACACCTTACCACCCGCAAGGAGATCCGCAGCCCGAACGTTTCAACCGGACACTGCTCTCCATGCTAGGAACTCTGGAAGCTGCAGAAAAGCACAAGTGGAGTCAGCACATCAGCAGGTTGGTGCATGCGTACAATTGCACTAAAAATGAGGCCACGGGATACTCACCCTACTTTCTCTTGTTTGGGAGAGAAGCACGTCTGCCAATCGATGTGTGCTTCGGGACTGTTTCTGGAGGGGAAGAAGCTCAGACGTACCAAAAATATGTCGAAACCCTGAAAAACGACCTTCAGAATGCCTACCAACTTGCTTCTGAGTCTGCACTGAAGAATCACCAGAGGAACAAACGTCGTTACGACAAAAAAGTAATATGTCAAGGCATAGAGCCGGGAGACCGGGTTCTAATTCGAAATCTTGCTTTCTCTGGAAAACACAAGTTGGAAAACAGATGGAATTCGTCCCCGTTCATTGTGTTAGAGAAGCTTGCTAATCTACCTGTGTAAGCTCAGACCTGAGGATAGGAAAGGAAAAATCAAAACAATGCACCGGGATCATCTCTTGCCGATTGGAGAACTGGTGCGGATGTCTAAACCAGACAAGAGACAAAACGTCCGGCAAAGTCCATTGGCTAATTTTGGAGAGGGCAGAAAGCAAATGTTGTCAAGAGATCATAGATTGCAGGATGCCAAGGACACAGCTGAACATTCCTCAGAGAGTGATGAAGAGAGCTATGGAAGTTGTTCTTCAAACCTGCCTAAAAGATGGACTCCGTTAATTCCTGACCTCCAAAGTGCATTCAGGGCTGAGAAGTGAAGTAGCTGTTCACACGGACAGTGAATCTCAACATGCTGGAGAAGATGAAAGGGAATCTTCTGGACAAGAGGATTTTAGAGAGGAGTGGAACCAGATGGAAGACTTGGCAGAGGTGTCTGAGAGGGAAAAGAGTAGCTCAAAAAGTGTGTCAGACTCTGAGATGGAGGGCGAGGAACCTCGTCCTAAGAGGCAGCCAAAACCTGTGTCTAAACTAAGCTATGATGCGCTTGGTCAGCCCAGTGAAAGACCCATTACTGTTGTGCATAGAGGAATAGTCATCCACCTACCCAATTCCTCAAAGATTGAACTTTGCCCTTCTAGTTCGGATTCCCCTTTTGGTGTCAGGTGTACTAAAATATGTGTGGACTCCGAAATAGAGTTGTTATCCATATGTAAAGTCAGTATACTCATGGGGGCATGAGTATTTAAGAAGGGGAAGAATGTAACCCAGTGCTAAATTTCCTGTTTGGATTTCCTTATAAAAAGGAGTATTTATTTTCGGTATCTGTTTTGTTTTCACATAAAAGTGGTTTATTATAAGAGTATCGTTTTCGCGAATGTGCAATGTTAGATATATAGATAGTTGTTTGTATCTTCAACGTGGCATGTAGCTATTGGGGTAAAGGGGTGATAAGCCCCGCCTTGTGGGTGTGAAAAAAAAAGGGAGTGATGGCGGATTAGATCAGAAGTGTGATGGCAGTTGAGACGATTCCAATTTAGAATGCGTTTCTTTGTTTTCTGATTCCGGGGTTTAAATGTGTATCTGTGTTTTTGTGTAGTCAACTCGACTGCATATATATATATAAAGTCATTCCTGCGTAAATTGGACGAACTGTTATTCTGCGGGTGAGCGTGTCTGTGCAGTATTCAGTTTGTTCGTCCGGGTTGCAGTAGCGAGGTGGACGATATCGACGGGAATTAAATCGATTGCCGTTGACTGTTTGATCGGCCAGTTCGTGTGTGACGGAGCAGGAAGGGATTTTCTAGCAAGCAAAGCTAGGAAGCTAAAGTTTCTCCGACAGCGGGATGGCGTGGTGACGGCTGACTGATCGGCGCCGCACGTGTCTGGTTGCTAACGGATACGAAAGCCCCTGAAAACGTCGGGATTTGAGGTACTGTTTGTGTGTTTCATTTTGTGCTTAAAAGAAAAAAAGCGAAGTGGCCAGTTGTGTTTTATTTGGCCTCCACGTACCCGAGCAACGTTCCAGGCCTGCAACGGGGGAGGGGTTTGTGAACTGAGTGAGAGTGTGTGTATGAGTGGGCCCACAATCCGTTTGTTCCAGACAAATTATTTAAATGCTAAATGTTTACATGCTATGTTGATGTGTAATGGGAAACTGTAGTCTGTGTGCATAACAGTCTGAGTTAGAATACGGATTATTTCAGTTGTTAAACGGTCATACTAAGCGGTAACACGTTTAAGTTGATGTGAAAGTTTCTTTGACGCATTTGTTTGCTTGTTGTACGTAAAAAAAATAAAAATATAAAAAAGGGGTCAAAAGCTCAGTTAAAGGGGTCTGTACAGAATTTATTTCATTTATTTTTCCGAGTGAAATTAGTTATTTTCCTTCATTGGTACAATATATTCTCTTGTTTACTATTTTGTTAATCAATATTGTATTATTTTACCTTTATAAAACCTGTTTCATATGATTTAGTTGAATCACTCGTTTCTAAGGTTTCGCAGCACTAAAATATAAAGGTAAGGAGCAAAGCAGTGTACAGTTAAGGAGTCATCCTATTCAATTGTAACATAACGTCGAGAGACACCGGGAAAGAACCAGGGATCTTGTCCCTTTTTGTTCTATAGGTTGGTACACCTGAGACCAGAGGGGGCGCTACACACACATCAGAGAAACATTCTTCCCCCAGTTTACAAACTTGCACAAAGACTTCAGCCAGTTTGAACAAAAGGACAAGATCTCATACATACTGGGAGAAAACTCAAGAAGCTCAAACCTGGCTGCAAGATATGTGAAGTCCTGCCACGACCTAAGAACAACCAGCACAACACAAAACAACACTGACAGGACAACACACACAAACTGACACTATCAGCCTCATTGATAACTTTGAATAAAACTTTTTTTTCTGTTTATATTGAGATGTATATATATATATTTTTACTTATAGACCTTTAATTTTATCCCATCCTATTTTTATCTTAATCTGTATTTGTGCATGTTTATATTTAATCTTGTGCTTTGGCAATGTAAAAAATTTTTTATCATGCCAATAAAGCTCCTTCGAATCTTTGAATCTTGACAGAGAGAGAGAGAGACAGAGAGAGAGACACAGAGAGAGAGAGAGAGACACAGAGAGAGAGACAGAGAGAGAGACAGAGAGAGAGAGAGACAGAGAGAGAGACAGAGAGAGAGAGACAGAGAGAGAGAGACAGAGAGAGAGACAGAGAGAGAGACAGAGAGAGAAATTGAAATTTAACAAGACTTTTATTACAAAAAAATATCCTATTTCACCATACACTCTTATACCACAATATTAAATAGTTTTCAAAGTTTTACGCCACAAAAAATAAAATAAAAAAAATAAATAAATTAAAAACACCTCACAAAATATGCATAAAAATCAATTCACCCTCAAAAACAGAGCACAGAGCCTCATTAAAACACCATATGCATTCAAATAAGAGCAAATCATTAATAGACTTATAATAAAGAATTTTTATTTTCCATTGCAAATCACCTGTCCTCTTAGTCAACGGTGGTTTGCAAAAAGATCGCCACTCAGGTTTTTTGCCTTCATCCAGTTTAAAAACATCACGCCAGGGAGTATCAACTCTTGCATTTAAAACATTTTTGCTAAACACCAAAACACAAGACCTGTACAAAGATTTGCCAGTACTTAAAAAAAAATCTTTACACATAGATGCAGCATTTCTGAAGAAAGGGGAAGTAACCCCTTTAACATTTATAGACAAAAACAAACAAGGAAAAGAGCCTCCACAATATTCTGTTAACAGTTCTATTTCAGTTGTTTTAAGAGCAGCTTTCCATTTTATGAGCAACTGGGTACCAGACGAATAGATCTGATTCCCAAGTGTTGAGCCAGAGCTGCTTCGTCCTTAAAGTCCGGCCCTACAATGTTCAGTAACTGACTCAGAGTAATGACGTTGTGTCCAATCAGCACCCTATTAAGTCCAGGAAAAAATGAACTGTCCGTTAAATCCAATCGAGAGCCATAGATTAAAGGCTCTTCCAGTAACCAGAAAAGAGAAGGTGAGTTTTCTGGTCGTTTAACAACAAAAAGACTCCAAACTTTAAAAGTATCTTATAAAAAATTGGCAACGTTGAGGTGTCCAGTTTTTGGGGATCCATCAAAAAGTACTTTGTCCAACCCCAATCCTACAAAACTACGTAAAATCAGGCATGAAACAGCACGCCAGTTTACAATTTGATGGTCCATCCAACAGTCTTTTCACAAACTGCAGACGAAAGGTTGCAATTCGGCTTTGTAAATGTATTAATCCTTGACCACCTTCCTCTTTAGGCAAAAACAATACATTTTGTGAGACCCAATGCAACCTATCCCAAAAAAAATTAACCATGATAGCCTGGATTTTTGAAAGTAGTTGCAAGGGAGGATCTACACAGGCAAACTTATGCCATAAGGAAGACGCCACCAAATTATTAACAATTAAAATGCGCCCTCTATATGACACTTTTGGAGACAAAAACTTCCATTTTTCTAGGCGTCCTTTGACTTTTTCAATTAAACCTTCCCAGTTTTTTTGTACTATTGTCTCATCTCCCAAAAATACCCCTAATATTTAAAACCTTCTTTTCCCCAATGTAAACCAGCAGGGAGTCCTGGTTTCCCACTTTTCCAGCTTCCTATCAATAGTGCGCTTCTTTTACTCCAATTTATTTTAGCAGAAGACAACACTTTAAAATTTCCAAGTAATTCAGATAAAACCTGTACGTCACTTTGCTTACTAATCATAACCACTATATCATCAGCATAGGCTGATAATAAAAAATTACCATTGCAATTTGGCAAAGATATACCTTGAAGTTTTCATTCTTATTTGCTGTAATAAAGGCTCTATGGCCAGAGAATACAGCATACCAGAAAGGGAACACCCCTGTCTAATACCTCTACAAGCCTCAAAAGGAGCACACAAACCACCGTTAACTTTGAGAATGCTCTGAACGTTACTATAGAGAACCTTCACCTGATCTATAAATTTTTTGCAAAAACCAAAGGCTTCCAAAACTCTCCATAAATAAGTGTGCTCAACGCGATCAAAGGCTTTCTCTTGGTCCAATGATATTAAGCCACAATCTATCTTTAACCTCCTAGAGACATCAAGAAGATCTCTAATCAGGGAAACATTATCAAAGATTGACCTCCCGGGGACACAGTATGTCTGGTCAGGATGAATTACCTGGTCCATAACCTCTGCCAATCGGTTAGCTAAAGCCTTAGAGCAGCTTATAGTCACTGCACAGGAGGGAGACCGGCCGCCAGCACTTGATGTCCGTCAGATCACCCTTCTTGGGTAGGATAGTCAGGACTGCTCTACGGCAACTCAACGGCAGAAGCCCTCCGGCTAAACTGTCATTCAGTACCTCTAGCAAATCCTCTCCAATCTCTGACCATAAAGACTTATAAAAGTCAACAGGCAGACCGTCAATCCCTGGTGCTTTTCCAAGCGCCATACCCTGGATGGCTTTACACAGCTCCCCCATGGTCAAGGCACCTGAAATCTTTGCATTGACTTCCTCTGCCACTTGAGGAAGATTATCAAAAAAAGCACTGTCATTCGTAGAATCTGGACCCAGTTCATTTTTATATAGAGACTCATAAAAAGTGGCTGCTCTCTTACGAATGTCTTTGGGGTCAGTCAATATAGTTCCAGTTTCAGAACGTAACGCATGAATGACTCTGTTCTGTCCATTTTTCTTTTCTAAACTAAAAAAAACCTTGATGGTGCATCCATCTCGTTTATACTAAGAAAGCGTGACCTGACCAGAGCACCCTGTGTTTTAACCCCTAAAAGGTCAGATAACTGAGTCTTTTTTTTTTTTATATGAGAGACTCCACATCACTTTGTTCCCCAGGCAAGTGAGCCAATTCTTGCAGTTTTAAAATCTCAGTCTCTAAAGTGCTTAATCTCAGGGTTACTTCTCTAGTGACGTTCAGAGAATATTGTTGACATAGCTGTTTTATCTGAACTTTCCCAAAATCCCACCATTGCTGCAGTGTTCTAAAAGGATTTCTTTGTTGTTTTAAAAATATCCCAAAAATGTTTAAAACATTCTTTAAAACACTTATCATCCAACAAAGTGGTATTCAAGTGCCAATAAGCGCTCTTTGGCTTAATAGAATTTAAAAAAAACAGCACTGCACCATACTGTGATCTGAGAGACATGATGGTGTAATAGAACAACTCTCAACAATACTAGCATGATGTTTAAAAACATAAAACTTATCCAGCCTTGCCAATGAAATCATGTTATCACGAACATGAGACCAAGTGTATTGTCTTTGTTCTCCATTAATCTGTCTCCAAATATCAATTAATTCATGTGTTTTTTTTAGCTGAACAAGACGTTGGCGTGAAGGTAAATGAGGTTCCATGTGATTTCTATCTAAGTTGGACTCTGTGCAATTAAAATCACCACCCAAAATTAAATACTCATCAACAGCAACATTTTGTAAAACAGAGGATAAAGTATTTAAAAACAACATTCTCTCAACAGCTGAGGTTGGTATATACACACAAATAAAAACAAAAACAACATTTTCAAAAGAGGCTCTTACTTTCAAGAGTCTACCTTTGATAACCTCTTCAACCTGATAAGAGTGTGGCTGAAACTCTTAGAAAAGAGAACAGCAACTCCGCCACTTATTGTGGTATTATGACTTAAAACAGCAGTCCCATTCCATTCTACTGCCCAGTCAGCAGCATTATTAACATCAGTATGTGTCTCTTGTAGCAGTATAACATCAATTCTTTTCTGATGAATTACTTCATATAATGCAGCTCTTTTGTGCATGTCTCTAGCACCATTCAGATTTAAAGTAGCAACATTAGCGTGACACATACTTAAGGAAAAGAAAAAAAAAAAAGAAAACTGTCCACAAAAAGAAACTACTAAAAGTCATGGAATTAGTCCTTCTCACTGTCATCCTTATTAAGTTCAGAGTTGAGTTTCCTCACTATTTTTCTTAGCCTATAGACCTCTTTATTTGTAAAGGAGCCCTCCATCATGAACCCCTTAGTATTATCTATAAACTGTTTTATGTCAGGAAAATATTTCTCAATGTGCACACCCCTCTTATTTTAGTAGCTCTAAGGAACAGTTTAATATCATCTACCTCATAATGACGTCCAGAAAAATCACTCTGAGAAAGACAAACACTTGAATCAGATGATTCACTGTCACTTTCTGTTTCCTTGTCACTTAAGTCAGTCAACTCTGATTTTTTTGCGTGTCTAACCATCCGATTTTTACCACCCATTTTCCCTCTTTAATGGGACTTTAAAATCTGTCTGCACTGTTTCCATTGGAATGTCATCACTTGTATTTCCCACAGTCGATTGCAGATTATTAATGAGAGCATCGTGTACATGCCTCTCCGTCTCAATACCGGCTACCCCCGCCTGAACATTAGACACTTCTAAACCAGAAACTGTGTTTTCAAGCGCTAATTCTGCAGCTTCAGTTACTGCGATCACAGGTAAACCATCATCATGCTTTTCCTCTGAGGCTCGTGCCCCTGTCACACCCGGAGTCTCGTCGGACGGCCCTGCTGCTGCATCGGGTTCAGCGTTATCGACTACAGCACTTCTGACAGCAACTACGTCACCATCACCTGGCGGGTTGTTCAAATTTTTTGCGGGACAAACACGAACTAAATGACCAGATTGGCCACAACTAAAACATTTCATTTTGTCAGTTGTTATGTAAATGATGTAATCGTACTCATCAGCCCCGAAAGTGCAAAGACACGTCCAAATCAGCATCATCATTCATAATCATATAAACGAAACGCCTAAACGAAACAACATGTTTTAGTAAAGGCGACCCACAACCGATAGGGATCTTTTTAATGGAAGAGTTTTAGCTAAAATCTCATCACTTAAAAACGGTGGTACATTGGATAGCGTTACTTTTTGATGGTGTAGAAAGCGGGAGTACAAGATTAAAAACATCATCAACAACTATCCCTGTCTCAACTAGTTCATTAGCCTTTTCAACAGTACTCAGAAAAATAACAGTGGCATTATTCATCCTGGAGGCAGACAATATATGTTCATGTCCAACCACCTCTCCTACAGCCAGGCAACATTTCTCCACACTAACTGCGGCCGCTACTTTCACCCCATGACGGCGAGTCAGTGAACCCAAACATCGCGTGCGTGGGGCCGTCATGCTCCCGGTAAAACAGGACAAAGAACAAAGAAAAAAGCCAGAAAAAAAGAAAGAAAAGATTCACTCACAGAATCCAACCGCACTCACAGCACTCAATCCGCACGCTCACCCCAACAATCACACCAAGTGAGAGAGAGAGAGAGAGAGAGAGAGAGAGAGAGAGAGAGAGAGAGGAGAGAGAGCGAAGAGAGAGAGCGAGCGAGAGCGAGAGAGATAGAGAGAGAGAGAGAGAGAGAGAGAGAGAGAGAGAGAGAGAGAGAGAGAGAGAGAGAGAGATAGAGGTCTGTTCTCTTGTTTCAGACCAAACGCGAATGGCGCGTCAAGCGCGAGTGATTTACATGTTAAGTCAATGCAAAGACGCGATAGATCTACTTGCGGCGCGAATGACGCGAATCGCACGCGCGAATGAAGCAAGTAAACTCAAAATGTTTAAGCGTCCAACCATACGCGAGTAGCGCGATTCATTCGTGTTTGGTGTTCTGTGTGTGAGTGAGCAGAGCGGGACACAGTCAGCAACACAATACATCTGTATGTGTGTAGGGGAGGGGCGCTGTGACTAGCCTATCACAGAACGCAGACACAGTCAGCTACCCAATGAGGATTTTTATTCAATCCGAGCACAGATATTGACTCGTATTACTCGTATGATACTCGTACTCGGCAAAAGTGCTTTATCCGTACCGGATACTCGTTTCAGCCGAGTATCCGGCTCAACTCTACTAAGAACCCTTGTTACGAAAGGGGAATTCATGTTTGAAAAAGACTACAAAATCTGTAGGAACCCCGAGGGAGTGTATCGAGCACATAAATACTACGTTATACCTCCAACTCATTTTATGACAAGTTTACTATGTTAAGCATGAGAAGCCAGCACGTTTATCATTGTAAAGAAGTCAGAATGCTTGAAATAGCTTGGTACTCCACCTTTAAAGATGAAGAATTACTTCTCACATATTGACTAGGTATTTCCTCAATGCTTCCCTTGATTTTCATCCTGTGTGTGGGGGGATGGGCATGATATTGACCTGTAATGTAAGGACAGTTTCCTTTATGAGGACCTTCAATCTAGGCAAGATTATCCCGTGTAAAATGTAAGTGATAATCCACGGCTAGCCCTGCACTAGAGATTTTGTTGTTTCTGTAAAGAAGGTGTTTCTTCAGTGAACTGTATTTCAAATCCTGTAATGCATGGCCAGCCATGGATTATCACGCTTATACCATGGTCATTGAGTTATAGCATTTATTTGATTTAATTTAGTTAGAGAATGGTGGCCAAACTGACTGGAACTTCCTGCCAGCCAATCAGAATTGAGTATTCAGACTGACCATGGTATATCTGGATTTTTTATTATTATATGCAAACGTTCGTGCCTTAATGTTGTATCTGTCTTTCTCCCATTTTCAGGAATTGGGTGATAAGAGCTCAGGGACTGCGGACGATTGCAGTTTTCAGCCATCTTCATCAGGGAATCAAAGTGTTAATCCTTCATCAGACGAAGAGAAAGTAAGTGAAGATGTTTTTCTTCAGAACACTGATGTGATGTTAGATGTTGAAAGCTTTTACGTGAGTTTGTGTCTCAAACTTTGACCAAATAATGAGTATTTGCAAAGATGAAGAGTTTTGTGGTCATAGCATGTCTATTTAAAGCGGAGGTAACGCACACAGTTTCTGCCAATCTCATATTAATTTGAGTAGCTATAGAGTAGTATTGCAAACTTCATAAGTTCAAAGAGTATTTAGTTTGATCTCATTTATAAGAGACAGATACAGCTGTACGATTATTTCTGAAAACAGTAGACCCTTCTAAAGGCGTGCAGTGGGTTGAACTAGAGCACAAGCACCCAATACATCATTGTGTTTTCCATGCATATGTGTTGATTCACTGTAAGTTTGTGTTGTTTACAAAATGCATGAATGCGCTGATAGCCAACAAATCCAGCAACTTTTAGCACACGGGGACAGCTCCATCTATCAGTTTCAAACGATCTGCAAATCCAGCGTTATATCCACTGTTTATATAAGGTTCATCACCTAACATTCTTTGTTGTTCTTGTTACAGTGCCCCCATGAAGTTCACTGTTCTGTTATCTCCTGTTCTGTTTGGATTCTTGTGAAGATTGCAGTGGACCTGTGTCTAGTCGAAGATGGCTTGGCTTAACGTGCAAATGTCAGTGTTTTTGTAATTCAATATTTAGTTGTATTTGTGGTCATTTATGTTAATGTATTTGTTCTTGACTTCATTTAATGAAGTAGCAGTGATTTGATGAAATCCTGGAAAATGAATGTTTATTTTTCTGTTTTTATTTTTAAGTATGTTCAAGATCATGGCACAAAACCTGCTTCCTGAAAAAAGGTGAAATGGTAAGTTTATTTCGTTTATATCACCTTGTAAACTTGAAAGTTTGTTTATCAAACATCTCAAGTTATGTATGTAACCTGGTTCCCTAGGAAGGGAAATGAGATGCTGCATGTCATTGCCAAACTTCAGGCATGCCTGCTTTACCTTTCTATAGACAGCATTATCTGATGATCTTTAAGGCAGGCTCGGTGGGCACATTGCTTTGTCAAGAGTTTGATATTGAAAATAAATAATGATTTCAAACATTCTCAGACACTGGGCACAGAAGTGCTTCCCCATAGCGTCAACAAACAGTGTGCAATATAATTTTTACAAAAAACTGTGTAAGTTATAATTATTGTTCTTCTCATTGTTATAATCATCTGTCTTTTTTAGCTCAATGTCGAATTGTCCTGTTCTGAAGACATCAGCTCTGATGAAGAATATACTCCTCAATCCTCTGATGACTTCATTCCAGATTAGATTAGATTAGATTCAACTTTATTGTCATTACACATATACAAGTACAGTGTAACGAAATGTAGTTTAGGTCTAACCAGAAGTGCAATTAGCAAGTGCAGGATATACAGTGTGAATAAATACAGAATACAATATTAGGAAAATACTATACAATGGGCATAAAAAAACTATTATGAAACTATTATGAAAATACTTTACAGAAGGAATGTTCTATGACAGTCGGTATGTACTATGGACAATATATACAGAAGGATATATACTGTGAACATTAGTGTACAGGTGGTTATGAACAGATAACAATTTAGACTATACAGTAGTGCAAGTGACTTAAGTGTGCATTAATTATAGACATTAGCTATTAAAGTTGCAGTGCAATAGAAAGTTAATGCGGATATTAAAGGTACGGTGCAGTATATGAGTTAATGCAGTTATTGAAGTTATAGTGCAATAGATGAGTAGATGCAGTTAATAGAGTTACAGTGCAGTGGGTAAGTTAGTGCAGTTATTGAAGTTACAGTGCAGTAGATCCAGTGCAGTAGAGTTAATGCAGTTATTGAAGTTACAGTGCAGTAGAGTAGATGCAGTTATTGAAGTTATAGTGCAGTAGAGTGATGCAGTTATGAAGTTACAGTGCAGTAGATGAGTAGATGCAGTTATTGAAGTTGCAGTGCAGTATATGAGTTAATGCAGTTATTGAAGTTACAGTGCAGTAGATGAGTAGATGCAGTTATTGAAGTTATAGTGCAGTAGATGTAGTGCAGTAGCAGTAGATGAGTAGATGCCAGTGCCATGCACAGTGCAGTATGACAGTTGTTGAAGTTACAGTGCAGCAGTTTGCAGTAGATGAATGCAACAGTGCACCAGTTACAGTAGATGACAGTGAAGTTACAGTGCAGTAGCAGTTAAGTTACAGTGCAGTCAGTTAAGTTACAGTGCAGTAGATGAGTAGATGCAGTTATTGAAGTTACAGTGCAGTAGATGAGTATGCAGTTGTTGAAGTTACAGTGCAGTAGATGAGTAGATGCAGTTAGTGAAGTTACAGTGCAGTAGCAGTTATTGAGTTAAGTAGATGAGAAACAGTGCAGTAGATGAGTAGATGCAGTTGTTGAAGTTACAGTGCAGTAGATGAGTAGATGCAGTTATTGAAGTTACAGTGCAGTAGATGAGTTTATGCAGTTATTGAAGTTACAGTGCAGTAGATGAGTGCAGTTGTTGAAGTTACAGTGCATAGATGAGTTATGAGCAGTAGGTAGATGCAGTTTCAGTGCAGACAGTTATTGAAGTTACAGTGCAGTAGATGAGTAGATGCAGTTATTGAAGTTACAGTGCAGTAGATGAGTTTATGCAGTTATTGAAGTTACAGTGCAGTAGATGAGTTTATGCAGTTGTTGAAGTTACAGTGCAGTAGATGCAGTTATTGAAGTTACAGTGCAGTAGATGAGTTATGCAGTGAAGTTACAGTGCAGTAGATATGAAGTTACAGTGCAGTAGATGCAGTTGCAGTGCAGTAGCCAGTCAGTACACAGTAGACAGTTATTGAAGTTACAGTGCAGTAGATGAGTAGCCCACCACAGTGCAGTAGATGAGTTTATGCACAACCTTGCGTTGTTAACGCAATGCTCTTACCACTGAGCTACAGGAAAGAGATAGACTAACACAATGTTGGTTTTGGTTTTTTAATTGAACAATAAGAAAAATAATGAATAAAAGCCTGCCTTATCATTTCAAGAATCAAACTTATGGTTTAAAATGTTTTAGCCAATTAATGAAAATCTCCAGACAGACAAATGTACATATCCTGTGACAACATCCATGTTGTTTTACTCTTCAGGATTTCATTTTCTAAACACAAAGTTTGTCGGAGTCTATTCATAATAATTGGATGTCAGAGTTCTTGAATGCACCAATGTGTGTTTAGAAAATGGTACCTGCTTTGAAAATTGATAAAATGTATGATGCTTGAATTTTTTTTTTAAAATTGATGCTTTGGAAAATGGTCAGCGGTACTGTACATTTGTCATCAATGGGCTAAAAAACATAAAAACACCAGTATGATCCTTACGATCCTCTGTACTGACATACTTTAATGGCTAGAGCATTTTTCAAGTTTTGCATTAGTTGATTTAAATAAACAGCAGGCTTCCACACTATAATAAATCTAGACCCCAAAACACGACATAGTGATAGCCATTATTTTGGTGTCAACACACTGATTTTGTTATGCATCAGGCTTGTTTTTGGTGAGTGCCCCTTTAAATCACATTGTGAAAGCCATTTTCTTCTAACTAGTGGGTTGGTGACATTAGGATGTTAAAACAGTTTCTATAATACAAGACAGTACATCTGACTGACAAATGCAATAAGAATGACTTGCCTTATACTCCCGAATGAGATGTCCATCATCCTCACCAAGGTAGATGCAAAGTGCTCTGAGGAGTGCTGCCCTTTTAAGATTGATGTCACTTGTATCCTATTAAAATACAATAAATAATAAAAAATGTCTTGAAACTGTAGAATAAAACCTGTGGTAACCTCAAAAATATATACACAATGACTTCATTATACATTGTGTAAATGGACTGCCCTCTTCAGCTAAAGAATGTATTGTGACTTAATATTCATAAATTATGAGGTCTGAATGTGTAGGGTGACAGTAACCTTGCCCCTTACAAATAATCAAGGCTAGCACTAAACAGGTACATTTCAGGTTTCTCCACAGTGTATATATTTTTCTACTACAATGTAAAAATGTTTACCTCTTGCAAGATCGCCAGATATTTGGCTAGTTTTTGGCCAGAAACACCTCCCTTCTTGTTGAAAATAGATGTCAGCTGGGGTAAATTGCTGTCCAACTGAGCCATGAAGGTTGATTCAAGTGGGACTGTTGTTATGCGCTGGAATTCAGCATTTAGCTATTACACAAAAAAAAACTGAAGACAAAGAGCACTGTGATCAGCCATCGATGTAATGATATCTTGTAGCTACTATATCATTAAAAGATAATATTCTAATTTTCTTATATTCTATATAATTGGTGTACAGTGTGTTCTAGCCAGATATATTGCTATCAATCAAGGCTAATGGCAGGAAATCAAAACTGGACCAGCAGCCTGCATCCTTATTTAAACCTTGCTAATATTTTTTTATATTTACAATGGGTCAAAGTGCAATTTAAAAACCCAGGGAGGAAGCATGTGCTTACCTCATCAATATGAAAAAGTGCAGGCCATCTGGCTTTAAACTCTCCGGCAGCTGGTTTTTCCAGCACTACCTCTTTTCTTCTGTAGGAGAATGTTTTTGACATCTTCTTTTTTACACACGATGAACTGTTTCTTTGTCTGACATCGTTCAACAGTTCAAGTCTGACATTTTCTAAGCTTTCATCTGTTTCGCCAGCAGGGTGTGAAGGACAAAAGTTGACTTCAGCCTTTTTAGGCTTCTTTATATTTTTGGCTGGTAGGCAGTCATCACTATGTTTGTTTTTCATAGCATTTACAGTCACTTCTGGAAAGCCAATGTTTCGCATCTTTGTCCTGTAATTAGCCATTTTATATTTCAGGCTAATCATCCAGCCATAGTAACCAGTGGCAGATGGTTCCTTTAAACAGGGACATTTTTTGATGAGTGCCTCTGCTACATTATCTATTTGGTGATTTTGTGGATATGCTGTATACTGGAAGATCTCCTCGGCTAGCTTCTCTAAAATGTCAGACTTCAACCCTGGAGTAATCTTCAGTTGAGTGCCAGTTTCTCTGAAGCTGTCATTTCCACGTTGAAGCTGCACCTCTACATTGTATGGAAAACGAGGAATGGGGAATTCACATGGCCATGCACGTGATCTCAAGTCAATGTCTGAATGTGGCAGAATGATGGTGTCATCAGAGTGTGTTGAGGAAATGGGAAATGTTTGGTTGCTCATTGGTACTTCAGATGATCCAGAAGTGCTGGGAGCATTCTGCATTAAAGAAGATGGACTCAAACTCACATCATTAAGGGGGGTTAGAGTTAGGGTTGCCATGTACACCAACTTGATTGTACTTCTGTCCTTTATGTCGTGTACTGATGTAACATTCATGAATTCATTGTTGAAGTCAGGATCCATGAATTGAATACGAAAGTCTGTTTCGATTCCAAATGCTTCGCAAATTGTATTGTGTAACTCTGCCAAAGTTTCTGGCATTCCTGAATGAAGATCAAGTCTTCTATGGTCATCATCGCCCACAATGACTCTCAACTTCAGATGCTGTGCCATTCTTCAATCTAATTGTTAAAGGCAAAAAAAAGTTAAATCAGCATTTCGTACTATTGTTACTTAAGAAAAATGTATTGTTAGTTGAACCAAATTAGAGCAAGAACATACTACCACACAATTCCAATCTGTAATGTTATTTTGCACATTGAAAACACAATGAACTTTTATCATTACTTTTTTTGCGTGGAATGAACTTTTTCTGTTTGTGGTTGTGTGGTAGTTCTTCCTTTGAACATGATATATTTAAACTAACAGATTTGAAGACTAATTTGTATTATTTTAGTCAGACATTTTCCTTAAAGGTGCTCTAAGCGATCTCACGCGGTTTTTAGGCCAAACATTTATTTTTTCACATACCGCAAACATCTCCTCACTATCCACTAGCTGCCTGTCCCCTGAACACACTTTAAAAAAACGCGGTCTCTGCAGACACCCCAGACTCCGCAAAAGGCAACAAAACCAAACTGAGCAACAGACAGAGCGACCCACAGCACGAAACATAACAAACTGTTCCAGCCAAAAACCGACAAGAATGATGTTTGGGGGGGTCATTGCTCAGATGAGGGAGGGTCTACCTAGCCTCCGTTTTGTTTGATAATAATTCAAACATCAACAAAAGGTTACGCCAACCGAGATCGCTTAGAGCACCATCAACATGTACATTTCTATAATGGCAACATGAGGGTAATTTAGTACATAGAGATGTCAGATGATTGGATTTCTCTAAGAAAATTATTTCTATCATTACTAAAAACTAAATTATTCATCCTGTAAGAAATGTTAGCCAGCCCTCTTGTTACCATATTTAGTGTTTTAGTGTATCAACTCATGCAGCGTATGAACACAACACAAACTACCATAATCCAACCTTGTATCTGTATGAATCTTTTAAGTGTCACCATTCGCCGGCCTCCAATCCTGTAATCTGCCAAGGGGTACTGGTCCAACAAGGCACAAAGTTGAATGAGGGAGACTTCTGAAGTGGGACATAACTCAAATGCCCTAAAATGCTCCCTATACCATGCATCAAACTTTTTAACAATAAAGCTCAAGCTTTTCTCAACTACAACCATTTGAACTACCTCTGCAAACTCTGGTAAGCCACCTATAGAGCCATGAACAACAACCATACCTTCTCGGTAGTTAACTCCATTAACGGACGCATTCTTTGTGAGCTGAATGTGAGTATCAAGGTATGCCAACTGCAGAACCTTCTGCACATCCTGATGCAAAATATCAACAGAGACAGTTGAGACAGCTGAGACAGTCAAGCTAGAAGTTTCAGTTGTGGTTGACCCCAAGTTAAATGCAATCATGAACTGATGCTTCACCGCCATGGACAAGAGTATGTTTTTAAAGCAACGTGTGTGACGGACCACCTGCTTAAAAAAACTGTGTTTCGCCTCAAACCTCATTGTCCACAACCCAACTAGTGGACCAAAAAATCTGATCATCTGTGGATAATGTTCCACAACAAAATGATGTTTCGGCAACAGCTTTAGACCAGGAAAAACCTCTTGTAACCTAGCTCTATGGTCACAAATCTTGGCTTCAAGGAAAGCAATGGATTTTGTTGTGTGCACTGGTGCAACAACTAGCTCAACGATATCTTTAAGGTCCAAAATGACCTGCCAGGCTGGTTCATCTGGGGGCACCAAATGTCCAATCAAAAGTGGAAGCAATCGCAAAAGACTCCAATTTTCATGAGAGCATTTCCTCCAATACTTTTCTTCAGCATGAATGTCCTGGGAATAGCATGAGGACGATTACTTTTGTCTGTCCACTTGTAAGGAAACTTCTGAATGGACTCATTGAGTTTGTCAAGTGTGAAATACTTTTTTGAAATTAACAAGTTGAGGCATTGTGCCAACTCAACTGGTAATATGCCTTCAAAGATGTCATGTGCAACATCTGGAGGGTAGCCTGTGCAGACATTGAAATGAGAAAGATATGAAGAGAAAACACACTTCCTTTTAACACCGTAACAAGGTTGTGCATTGTCCTGTGCTGATCTAACATGCATTTCATGCATCTCTTTGCTTCGGAGAGTAAATGTCCCTGAACTCACTTCGCTCTCCTGAATTTCCGACTTTTTTGCCACACAATAGCGGCACATGTATTCACCTGCAAAACTTTCAATAAATCCAGCAATTCCATGTGCCCCCAAATTGTCTGCTATGACACACTGTATTGTGCCTTTAACAAAATCTCCAAGCTGAGCAATAAAAATACCTTGACTTTCCAAAATGGAAAGATCCCTCAACAAGGGCTCAAGAACCTTTTCATAGCCATATGTCCTCACATCATCAGACCTGCAGAGTAACGCCAAATAAATTGAAGACAACAAAGAATGACAACCTGGTGGTAAATTGCTGAGAGTCCAGTAAACGCCACAGATCTTGTGCTTTTTACGAGATGTGCCAAGTGGATTACAAATTTCAAAGTCATCAACATATAAATTCAACAACACGCGCAGCTCACCTTCTGACAAAAAATGATTATCCTTGAAAAGCTGACCATCTCGAAAAGACTCGTATTTCACTTCTTCTCCTCTGCTCTCTGATATGAGGTGACTATCTAATGCTTTGTTAAGAATGTGACCATTAGTAAAAAGCTGCTGTAAAAACTGTAATAGTGGAACATACTGCAGTGTTCTTTTATCTTTGTCATCCAATATATATTCTATGGGTTCCACAACTTGAAAATTGTCTCTGTAGTATTTTTTGCGCTTAAAGGATGTTGCCAAAGGACAACCTTTGCCAATTGACTTATAGACAGGATTAGATGTACACAGGGCAGATGCAAGTTCTTCAATGACTGACTGGTCAATTTGCAGGTTGTAACTATTCAGTTTGTCATGTATCACATTTCTTGTACTACACAAAGATGCTGTGCTCAACAAATATTGAAATTCTTCCAGCAATTCATCAATTGCAGCACTTGGCACATGAAAAATATTTTCCAGCTTTAATAACACTGCAGCAATTTTTTGTTCTATTATCTCTGGCTTTGACTTATCTAAATCAACGTCATCAGACTGACTTTCAGTTTCATTACAGCATTCTTCACTGTCTAAAACATCAGGCTCTTCAGTTTCAGCTACACTAGTTCCCTGGACTACACCATGCTTAAAATCTCTCAATGTATGTAAGCTGTGCTTCCAACTTTTGTGCGACTTGAAGGTGCTGTATACATTGGATTTGTATTCACAGCCTTTAAACATACACGTGACTGTCTCATTGTTTTTCAGATGATGGCCTATGTGCACAAAATAATCATGTTCTGTTCCAAGTTCACAAAAGCCACATAAATGACAGGAAAATGATGTCAATATGTCAGAGTGCCTTAAGTTGTTTTGTGATTCCTTGACAAATGTGACAAAAGTGAATTCCAAGTCGAAAATACGCATGGACAATTAGGGTATATACACTTAATATGATGGCCACACCCAAAATGACTATGTTGAAGTCTGTAATGTTTAAGAATTTCTGATCGCCTTGACACTTCCACACCACAGTCTTTACACTGCCACATAAACTAGAGAAACCACAAAGAAAGAAAAGGGGACAAAAATCAAACATTAGTGATGGTGTCGTAACAGTCACATCAGGGGCATGGTGATCTGCATCAACTTTGATTAAATAAAGCTATGCTCTGTAAAGATAACTAAATGTATAGTTTAATGTCACTTATGGGCCACGGAATCTCATATTAAGCAAACGGAAGCTTTACTCAACAGATTAAGGGCGTACTCACACTATGCAATCTGTACCGTGCCCAAACTCGTTTAACCCCTTATGTGTAGTTCGTTTGACCAGTGGAATCGCTCCGTGCCATGCCTGCATAAAGGTCTTTTCACACAGGAAGCGACAATCCACTTGCGCTTCTCATTTGAAGAGACAGAGAGACAAGCGGCAGGAGCTCTATGGATAGTAACGACGGCAATGGGTTCTGTGCGCTGTACAGCTGTAGCCTTTTTAACTTAAAGGATTAGTTCACCTCAAAATGAAAGTTTTGAGGAACACGCCCACTTTTCGCCAGAATGCCGGCGCCTCCCTTCCTACATGCTTGCCTCTCATTGTAAATTAATTAGGAGGTGCGAAAATCGCTTCCTGTGTGAAAAGGCCTTAAAGAGGTGGGCACGGGCACGGTTAAGCCAGAAAGACGCGCATCTAGTGTGATCGGTAACCATGCCTCAGCCCGGAACTTGCACATAAACTCCACTGTGCCGTGTGAGAGAGAGAGTTTTTCTCAAAAGAGTGCAGTGTTTCCTAGAGAAGGAAAGCATAACCGTGGGGGGACAATCGTGCTTGGGTACGGTACAAGGCAACTGGGCTTAGAGTGAGTACAACTTAAGAGTAACAGTGTCTACACAAGATCAGTTGCAGAATTACTTTGCACTGCTGTTAGTCATTACTGTTATAGAAAGAACAAATACACACAAGCACGCCTAGCAGGAAGCTAGACATGAAGAAAATGTCTGTGTATACTGGTACTTTTATAGCAGCACTTCTCCATGAATTATATGATGACAAAGTACCATCGTTGAGATCCCCCCATAAATAAAGAACTAAATGTTTACCACGCAGTTACAGAACATTTTTATATTTAGTAGCACTGCTGTGATCAGTATAGCTGTTAAGATGAATGTTAAATGAACTGTGTCTACGATGTTGTTAAATGCACTTACCAAAACAATATGAGCTCCCCAAAGAATTAGCTTTTGGTCCACATCACACCAAGACAATCAGATATGAGAATAACCTGCAACAGACATAAAAATGAGGATATTTACATTGTGTCAGATCATATGGAAACTTTTTATAAACTGTTTGTGAAATCAGAAACAGAAAAACCTCTTCATAATGCAGTCCACAAGCCTACAACAACTAAATACATTGTGAGATAACTGAATCAAGAAGTCAAGACCACTACCAACTCTTAGTTTTGTTAATTTAATTAATTTGTTAATTTAATTCAAATTAATTAATTAATTTGTCTGTCTTCATGCCTAACTCTATTAGTATTTGTATTTTTCATGTTCCACTTCTATACTAAAAGTATTAGTTTGAAATTGAGAGCAATAAATGCAGTGCCAACATGATCAGTATTTGTGTTTAGAGCAGAAACAAAGTTGAACAACATTAACCTGCTAGCTAAACCCACATTCTTATCCCTGTCGTCTTCTGCCTACCACTACAGATTAACTGGTCTTTCACTGGACTATCGGCTGACGTCGTACTAGCTGGTCCTCTCGTGTCATCTGCAAATCTCCTGCTATTTAGATATTCTACAACATGTACTTTCAGCCCCACCTTAACGTTTTAAATTTTGATAAGGCGAGATGGGATACGTTCCACAAGGACTGCTACCCATGCCGCTACCACGAAGTGAAGAGAAGCTTGTTTTTTCATCCTACCCGCATTCCGCGAAAACCTGCCTCTGATTGGCTAGTGTCCGTTGGATTCGTTGCTTAGGTTTTCTCAAGTGGAGTGACAGGCTTTGAAAAATGCTACGATCGGCCAGAGCCAGTCAGCGGCAGAGTAGGGGCGAGTCTACGGGTGTGAAAAAAAATTCTAACTTTTAAAGAAACGGCAAATTCAGGCACCTAATGTCACCTAGGCCCCATTATGTAGAAGCATAAACTCTTGCCGTCAGTGAACATTAACAACCAACAGGATTTCATGGGTGTATTTTGTCCTAATGTTAACACATTGACAGGATTAGAAAACACAGCCAGTCAAGAATAACGTTAATCTAACGTTAAGCTTGTCCAGTCTAACGTAATTTACAAGCCCCTAGAGAGCAATGAAGGTTAATCTATTAGCATTAACATTCGTAAAACTGTTTTGCTTTTATTCGGCTTCCACAAACTAATAAATAAGTGTAACAAGACAGACACTGAATTCACCACGCATTTACACTTAAGCTAAGTTAATTTACTAACTTTACACAACTCACGTTAAGCTAGTCGCTGTAAGTGTAACTTTTGCTAATGTAATTTCTATAAAAAACACAAATTTAGCATTAGCTAAACACATGTTTTTTTCTATCAAATGTTTTAAAGTGTAAACAGAACCCTGTTTAAGTAACAAATATAACACACCAGTGATTATAAATTACTAACCGAAAATGCAGAGCTGGATGCAGCATTCAAAAGAGCGCATCACCTACAACGGTACCGTCTCCGTCCTTGGCGCCTTCAGAACAAAATGTGTCTGCACATGCGCAGATCGGATAGTATGTGGAAATTAAATTAAACATATTTTTTTCTAATTACTTTTAATTGAATGAAATTAACTTGTTTTAAACAAGGGCAGCGAATTTGAAAATTAATAATAAAAAATAAGTAGGATTAAATAACACATTAAAATCAGTGAAATTAACCAGATAAAAACATGTTACATTTACAAGGGGTCAGAATCATTTTTTTCAGTGCACTGCCATTGTCTCCTGCAGCTTACTCTTTAAACTTTCTCTTTGAATTTAATTTATCTCATTAACAGTCTATAATTATTTGTATACATTGCATTTCATTTCGTTCATAGTTTCATCCAGTTTAAGTGTGTTTGGTTTACAATTTGTTCCTAGTTACTTTGTGCCAGTTTATTCGTCAAGTTGTTGGTAAGTTTTAGATTTGGCTTTGTCTTGATTTTTAATTGTTAAAATGTGTTGCATTATAAGGTACAAATAAGGTACAATAAAGTACAGTTAACGTTCCAACGAGGGCGATTAATGCCAACTGCTCGGTTTGTCTATTTGGTATAATAAGCATTTATATAGCACCAGATTATCATTATATATAGGTCAACACGTTTATAAGCATACTTGAGAAGTCGTTTTAAAATGGTTACCTTCCCCGCTAGAAATTTAACGTTCCCAGAACGTTCTCAGAACGTCCCCACTGGTGTTCAGGACGTTGCCTAGTAACATTCCCAGAACGTTCTGAGAAGGTTATGATGTGGAGTTCTTTAAAGGTTAGGGGGACGTTATTTGGGGACATTTAAAGAACTATCAGGACGTCCTTGAAACGTTTAGGGGACCATACTTTATTAGGAAATTTAACGTTCCCAGAACGTCCCCACTGGTGTTCAGGACGTTGCCTAGTAACATTCCCAGAACGTTCTGAGAAGGTTATGATGTGGAGTTCTTTAAAGGTTAGGGGGACGTTATTTGGGGACATTTAAAGAACTTTCAGGACGTCCTTGAAACGTTTAGGGGACCATACTTTATTAGGAAATTTAACGTTCCCAGAACGTCCCCACTGGTGTTCAGGACGTTGCCTAGTAACATTCCCAGAACGTTCTGAGAAGGTTATGATGTGGAGTTCTTTAAAGGTTAGGGGGACGTTATTTGGGGACATTTAAAGAACTTTCAGGACGTCCTTGAAACGTTTAGGGGACCATACTTTATTAGGAAATTTAACGTTCCCAGAACGTCCCCACTGGTGTTCAGGACGTTGCCTAGTAACATTCCCAAAACGTTCTGAGAAGGTTATGATGTGGAGTTCTTTAAAGGTTAGGGGGACGTTATTTGGGGACATTTAAAGAACTTTCAGGACGTCCTTGAAACGTTTAGGGGACCATACTTTATTAGGAAATTTAACGTTCCCAGAACGTCCCCACTGGTGTTCAGGACGTTGCCTAGTAACATTCCCAGAACGTTCTGAGAAGGTTATGATGTGGAGTTCTTTAAAGGTTAGGGGGACGTTATTTGGGGACATTTAAAGAACTTTCAGGACGTCCTTGAAACGTTTAGGGGACCATACTTTATTAGGAAATTTAACGTTCCCAGAACGTCCCCACTGGTGTTCAGGACGTTGCCTAGTAACATTCCCAGAACGTTCTGAGAAGGTTATGATGTGGAGTTCTTTAAAGGTTAGGGGGACGTTATTTGGGGACATTTAAAGAACTTTCAGGACGTTCTTGAAACGTTTAGGGGACCATACTTTATTAGGAAATTTAACGTTCCCAGAACGTTCCCACTGGTGTTCAGGACGTTGCCTAGTAACATTCCCAGAACGTTCTGAGAAGGTTATGATGTGGAGTTCTTTAAAGGTTAGGGGGACGTTATTTGGGGACCTTTAAATAACTTTCTTGGAACGTTTAGAGGACCATACTTTATTAGGAATTTTTACGTTCCCAGAACGTCCCCGCTGGTGTTAAGGATGTAAGGGTAATTGGACCTTCACAAGACAATCAGGACATTTTTAGGACTTTCCCTGTAGATTCCTATTACATTTTCAATATGTTCTGGGGACCAACCTAAAATGCTATTTCCTGGTTCTATTTAGGTTCCTATTAATATCTGAATGATATAAAACCATTAACATTACAAGAAACTTAAGGGGATCAAACTGTTACTGCAGCACTTCTTTTATACTGCTACTGCAGAACCTAATCACGAATAAGGGGAGAATAGACAGAGATATCAAAAAGAATTATATTTATTTCAAACTGGCTTTGTTGCCATGAAAACTTACACTTAACAAAACGTGTGTTTGTGTGTGTGTGTAGGTGTGTGTGTGTGTGTGTGTATGTGTGTGTGTCAGTCAGTGTCTCTATCTTCAAGAGAGTGCCAAGATTTCCTTCTCCTTCCTGTCAAAAAAAAAAAAAGTATTTTCAAATCACTTCACTTATGTTTGAATATCTTTTCTACATTTCTGGATATGTAAAACAAAAAAGTCCTGCATGTAAAAAGCAAATCCAAACAGAAGATACAAATATATACTTATTTTGGGTAGTTTTATTTAATAGTACATTAAGAAGTGAATCTTTAGGATTAGTAGTTAATTTAAAAAATTAAAGAAATTTGAGCGCTGGTAGTATCATGGACAGCTGGCTATCATGGATGGAATGAATTCCATTAGCTGCAGTTATTTCTGAAAAAGTGGGTCAGATCAGGAACTGAAAACGAAGATTCACATACTTTTCAAGATTTTTAACACTGGATTATTTTGAGAAAGTACATATTTTTCTCCTTTGTTTTGTTTGGATTCTCTTTGTCTACCTTAAAAATATGATGATGTTTTATATAGGTTTGAGCAAAAACATAGAAAATTCTTCAGAGTGAATATAGCTCAGTGAACAACTTACAGGTGTAATGGCCACCTTGGCACGATGAGGCGCGTGTTTAAGGGTTTCCCCCAATGCAAACATCAATTTGCTTTTCAGTTTTTTTGGGAAACTGTTTGGCACATGCACCTAGAAAAGAAGGTACAGTAATAAATGTTAATACATTGATACAGCACAGAGGTGTCACAGTTCGGTATGTTTTCAAAACAGCAAAAAGAATGAAATGTCTGTAAAATTAGAAACCAGACCATTTATTTTCCCTTTCCCTAGAGCGGATAAACGGTCTTTTAAAAGTAAAAGTAAAATGCACACAGGCTGTGTTTTTACAAAGATGTAAAACTCTAACAAACGAGCTCACCATCACAATGTTATATAAAACATATTTCACACACACTTTAAGCTCTTATTTTCCAAATGTAATAGGGTTAGTGGCACAAATTCGTAGTTTTGTTGTTTGTAATTCGTAGGCCTACAGAAGCGTCAGCCTTGTACCGAACGGTTCAATAAGAATTCATGTATTGTTACACTATTAGCAGAAATGGTTTGTCATTTTCTCCTTAAAACAGTTGCATGAATAAGACGAAAAGAGAAGCTTTGAAAAGCTTACTTAAAACAATGTGGTGGAGTGATGTTCCCATGAAGGGCAGCTTTCCTTTTCTGCCTTTCAGGCTGTAATTGGACCAGACCTCATTCGAAGCGATTTTACGGAGATTCTTCTCACAACGTCCCCGATGCTGCTGCCTCCGACCATGCTCAAAAACTGGATCTATGTAAAATATAAAGAAAAATATTTAAAAGCAAGTGTTAGTGTTGCAATTTAAAACATTATCTTTAAAAGCACAATGGGTCTTTAAAGTACATTTTATTTCACCCCAAAATTAAATTGTTGTCATTTAACACTTACCCCAGTGTCGTTCCAAATCTGTAAAAGTTCATCTTCGAAACACAAATTAGGATATTTTTTATGCATTCTGACAACTCTATGGCCCTCCCATAGACAGCAATATAATTAACATAATCAACGTCCAAATACGTAAAGAGATTGGTAAAATAATCCATGACATCAGTGGTTTGACCATAAACTACAATTTTGACAATTTTTTGCTACCATTTGGGGCGAAGCACTGAACGCCTGAAGTTGGAAAAAAGTCAACTCGGAACTCAAAAGTGCTTGAGGTCATGTGCCTGGATAGCTTTTTCAGTGGTTCGGTCTGATCGTCCACTCAGAATGCATAAAAATATCTTAAATTGTGTTCCAAAGACAAACTTTTATGGGTTTGAATTGACATTAATGGCAAATTTTTTTTGGGGTGAAGTATCACTTTAACATACCATCTTTCTTTTTTCCTCTGTGCCCTCCAGTTTTAAAAGCAACACTTGCAGCTCCTGCGTTGTTTTGCAGGGCCCCTCAATGGTCTCCTGTGGTGGTGTTGAGGTGGATGCAGGGACAGGACGGTTCTGCTGAATGGCCTGAACTAGGCGCTCTATAGAATTTGCAACGTGTCTGCATTCTTTCTATAGCTAGCAGCACCCGCTGCTCAGATTGCCTAATAAGTTGCTGGAGATCTGACAAATAAAGATAGAAATAAAAGGCATTTTTGACATTCAATTATTTGCTTGGTGTTATCAAACCATATGCGTGGTATTTAAAAAAAATTGGTCCCACTCTATATTAGGTGGCCTAAATTACTAATGTAATTTGATACAATGCACAAATTATGTACATATTAGGGATGTTAATGATTAATTGAGGATCGATTGATTGTGGATAATTATTTACGCGATTAAACTTAAAGCATGGTCATGCACATGAGTGCGAGTTATGCGCAAAACAAATACAGCAGACTCAATGCAAATTAATTTTAAAAACGCAATGGCTATCCACATATTACATTACTTGGCTACCAAAATAACTTCTTTTTGCATTTTTATAAAAATAAAAGATACTTCACTTGGACAATGGTTTATCATTTGCTCCGTAAATAAAAGTTTGTGAGCACGCCTGTCAGCCCGAGCTGCAGCCACAGCAGGCAAGAGGATTGACAGATCAAGGCGGAGAAGAGGGATGGGTAAAAAAAGAGTACTTATTTGTTTGATGTAAGTACATAGTAGTAGTAATAAATTATAGACATTGGCATGAAGGTGTAACCAGATGCAGTGCTTTGGCCTAATGTCGATAGTAATATACTGTAATTAAAAAGTGTAAAGATACAATTACCTGCATTTACTGCACCCTCTGCATGACTGGTTTCTTTGATGTCATGGGTATTTTCTGTAATGAAAAATGTTCTATGTTATGGTTATTTTCTCATTTTCCCAAACTTTATACATTTCACTATATGTTTTACTTAGACTTATGCATAGGTCATATTTAGGTCTAAAACCTGAATAAAAAGTTTAAAAAAAAGCTATAAAAATATACACACCCTCTCATTTGATGTTTTTAAAGAAGTCTCTTACAAGGCTGCATTTTTTTAAATCAAAAATACAGAAAAAAATAATAACATTGCAAAATGTAATGCAAAGCTAAATTTTCATCAGCTGTTACTCCAATCTTAAGTGTCACGTAATCCTTCAGAAATCATTCTAATATGCTGATTATTATTAGAATGATTAATTTTATATATTTTAGAACCTGTGCTTTTTTTCAGGATTCTTTGACAAATAACAAGTTAAAAAGAACAGCATTTATCCAAATATGTTATAACAATTTAAATCTGTGCTATGACTTTTTATTAATTTAAAACATCCTTGGTAAATAAAAGTACAGTACTTTTGAACAGTAGTGTATATTGTTAGAAAACATACATTTAAAATAATTGTTGTTCCTTTTTAACCTTTTATTGGTCAAAAAAAATAGTAAAGCTAAAATATAAAACTATTAATCAGCACAACTATTTCCAGAAATGATATAAAATCATCATATTAGAATGATTTCTGAGGATCATATGACACTGAAGACTGGAGTAACAGCTAATGATTTTAATTACAGATATAAATAAAATGTTTATGTTTATTAATGTAGAAAAACTTTTACATTCTTATAATATTTCTGTATTTTTGAAAAGCATAATAAACTTCTTTTAAAACATTAAATGAAACTGGTATATTTAAAACACACACACACACACACACACACACACACACAGATATAGCAGATTAAAAAACTAAACATCAAATGCACATACCATAAAAAAGGTCATTCGAAAAAAGGTATGGCACATCTTCCTCAGATGTATGGGCAGTGACTGTGATATCAGTAGGTGGTTTGTCTGAGAAAAGATATTAATACAAAAGATATGTTCACAGCAGCTGGTACTTAGCTTTTTTGCATGTTCACTAATTGACACACCTTCACCACATCATCAAATCAACACAACAAGAAATTCCTCCAAAAGTTAAATCTGTTACTTACAGCTTGGGGGCTTAGGGACACTTGGTTGTGGGTTTTGAGAAGACATGGATGTTATTTTCCTTTGTTTCGGTGGCATCTCATTTTCTCCTATTAATTCAGGATAAAACAGTGAGTGAGTGTGTGTGTGTGTGTGTGAGTGCATGCGTGCGACACTGATGCTTTAAAATTTTGGGATCAGTAAGACTTGTCTCTAACATCCATCAAAGCATTTATTTGATAAAAAAAGAAAAAAATTGCTAAATGTTATTACAATATATTTTTTTTATTATAAATATTTGAATCACTATATTCTGAATAAACTACAAACGAAATATATACATTTCTTTGGTCAACACATACTTTTTAATTCCAATTTTTATTTAATCTCATTTTAGCTGTTCCATCTCAGCAACATTATGTACTTAAAAGCTCATTATGCACTTCTTCTCAATAATTTAACATTTTTAGTTTTTTAACAAGCATGCATAAACACTGTTTTCTCAAAAACACAATCATTTATAAACATTCTGTTTACATATTATTATAGCACAGTTTGTTCTGATTACAGTGTTTTCAAACTTTTTTAACTGATAACAACATAATACTATTTACAGTAATATAATGAATGAAAAAACAGTCACTTTACCTTCACTATCTGTCCAGTATCTAACTGGGACTTTTCTCTTACGCATGTTTTCCACATTGTCCTCACTTTCCACATTAGATGTTTCAACAGCTTTTTTGGCTCGCTCTCTAGCTGTCTTGTAGTGTCTAAGGACACAGTAAATTTATGTTTTATAATTTTGGTAATACATTTTTATGTATGTAAAGGTGTATGTATGTTTTATGTACCCTCCATATTCATTTATTTTTATTGAGTTCTCACCAGTCTCTGAGAGTATTCTTATTTTATATCGTTTCCAGAGCTCCTTATCTGGCCTGTGACAGGCCTTTGACATGGCATCTGCATTTCTACGGGGCCAGTAGCAAGTTAGAACCTAAAAAAAGTTACGAATATAATAATTTTTCTTAATGGACTTGTGTGTGTGTGTGTGTGTGTGTGTGTACTCTTACCCCATTCACCTCCTCTACCCATGATGTAGGCGTCACAGCAATTGAGTTTTCCTCGATAAAAACCACTACGTAGAAACGAACCTATTATAGACAGAAAAACACTCCTTAGAAATGAGGGTAAAGAAATATCAGTCACGACATTAAAGCAATGTGAGTAAAACATACTATGTACATATTTTCTTCTCTTTGTTAATTGAGATCATGGAGAAGAGAAAGGACAACTCGGCGGCCATGCCCATCCTCAAGAATCATTGCTCTTCCTTGTAAGTTTGTCTTTTCCAGCTCCATCTTTGATTGACCACATACAAAGGCTCCATAGATCCTTGAATCACATGGCTCACAAAGGTATGATGTCAAGTGCAAGAATACTCTACATAGGAGCTTTCCAGAGTTAGTGCTCTCTAGAACTTCACAGCAGGATGTTGGGCTAACAATGTAAACATTGTTAGGATGTTTCATTTTAATTGGTCTTTCTTCACTTGTTTCTATTGGAATCTTTGAATGTTCTTGGAGCCGTTTTGCTGCTTGGATTAGAACATGGTTTCCTGATCTAACCATCTTTTTCAGCTGGTGCAGGTAGCTTTCAAAAGAAAAAGCACTGCATTTGTCTAATGACCCATATGTGGTGGCATCAGCAGTGAGGTGAAGCAGTGAGTGCACATTGTACACTAAAAATTCCTCGCCATATATGTGACGGCCTTGTTCGACAAAATATGTGAGGAGTTCATGGGCATACATGTTGAATGTTTGTGTTAAATGTGGAGACACTAGTATACACATTGCCACACTAAAGACCATGAAATGACTGTAAAGTGTTTCTGGTAGGACTCCCCGAAGAACAACTTTGCCTGTGTAGAGCATGAACTGTCTGAATTCAGTGGCCTTCCACCTCTCTAATTCATCCAAGCTGCGTGGCTTCCTGGCAAATACATGGGGTATGTCACATCTCAAATTCCTTAGCCTCTGATTGACCTCCCTCAGCTGAGCTGGCGATAGCCGATGCCCTGACTTGCCCCGTGACCACAGTAGGAGCATTTTTCTCATCACTCCCAGGCAGCATTGGTGCATGTAGTCAGCAGGAAAAGACTTGACCATGTCAATTGGGAGATTGCTGAAAGGGGATGCAGTATTTTCCTGATGGTGTTCTGGCTGGTGTTGCTCTCTGAATGAGACATCATCCCTCAAAATAAGGTCATGCACCTGTTGATACGTTATACGCCCCACCCAGTTTCCTTTTTGGGTGCATTTGTCACAGCCATAGTAACCCGAAAATTGTTTGATGCACTTCAGCATGGCTTTTGCTGGTGCATCACATGTTATACATCTCAATCTCACGTTGACTCTTTTTTCTCTCCATGAAAAGCCATTCATTAGAACCATGCTTAGCTCATCTGCTATGACTTTAATGAAGTCCAGTGATTTAGGCTTGGCCTCAGTAAGGGCGATGGCCAAAGGAAATGTGCTTGCTGGTTTTAGATGTACAGTGCAGAGTACAGGCCAGAAAGACTTACTAGTGCTCTTAAAGAGGGGCAGTCCATCTACATTGAGGGAAATCTCAAGCTCAGAGATGTCTCTTGCATAATTGTAGGTATACCGATTCAACAAGAAAATTGTTCAGTCACTCCAAATTTAACAAATTCTACTCCAGATACCATTTGGCTTTCAATGGGATCAGTTTTTAACAGTGTTTTAGCAGTGAATGGAAGGTTTTTATGACCTTGATTCCTCAGAATTTTAAGCATGCAGCATTGTGCTTGATGTTATAGCCAATGATCCATTTCCTTAACTCCTCAGAAAAATGTTCAGTGGGCATATTAACGTTTGCAGTCTTCTCAAAAAACACTTCATCAATGTCGCTACTAGAAGATTCTCTATCCATATTCTCTGTGTCTACAGCCATTGTATGTTGTAGCGGTGTGTGACCATTGAGTGCATTGATGCCAGTATTGAAAAACCTAATTTCCTCATTGTCACCATCAAATACTCCGGTCATTCCATTTTCTAGGCCTGAGTCCTGGACTGGCATAGTGTCTCTGGGATTCTGTGCTCCACTGTCTAGCAAAGTACTAGGACCAGCGTTTTTGCTGTGCACATTTTTAATTTTCCTTTGAACCCTTTGCCATAGCCGTTTGTATTCTCTTTTCCTGTCTTCTGCAGGCATCCAGCTATGTGACACAGCTCTGTGTTTTCTTCTCTGCAAATGGGTATAATGATGTTTACTTTTTGTAGCCAACCTTAAGATTGTTAATTTTGTATGCAAGCAAATTTCTGACACACCAGAACAAAGCATTTGTAAGTAAAAAATTGTATTGTAATAACTAGGGCCATGCGGTATATCGCGTTTGTACTCGACATAAGTGATATGAAGGGCCCTATAAAATCCGTTTTATTTTTTCCCAAATTCCGTTTTTTCCGTTTAAATTTTTGGCAATAATTTTTTTACCCTTTATTTCCTGATAATTTACTCACCCCCATGTCATCAAAGATTTATATCTTTCTTTCTCAATCAAAAAGAAATTATGATTTTTGAGGGAAACATTTGTCATGTGTGACATTACTATGTATACAAAGATACATATGGCTGATTCCTCTTAATTATTCCTTGGCATCATGTTGAGCCGTTTTTGAAGCTGCATTGAAACTGCAATTTTGGACTTTTAACTCATTAGCCTCCCTGAAGTGCACTATATGGTGAAAATTCCTGGAGGTGAGGAAATATTCATAATATTGTATTTCTGGGGTGAACTAATCCTTAAATACACAATATATAAAGCGATATATTTTGTATATTCTAATAATGTAAAAATATTACTATAACATGAAAACATTGTTTTATAAGGTGAAAAACATCTTAAGGAAAAAATTACATTAAAATGTGAAATTGATCCCATTTTTTTTGGACTGTCAGCAGTATGCTGCTGTAATCATTTAGTAAGATAAGCCTACCTTTAGAGACGACATCACGTCTGTGTGAGAAGGCCAGGTACAAGAAAGGATCTAAAAAGCACAGAAAAATTAATTGTATGAAAACATTGAATTTATTTTAGTACAGATTTAATATTTACTGCTAATCAAAGGACAAAATGGGCACAAAAAAACAGTAAGACACTTTAACACTTTAAAACTTTAAATACTAGCTGTCCTCAGCAAAATGTGCTGCACGGAGCTATATGGGTGTGGCGATAAGAGTATGTGATTGCTGTTAACGCTGAACCTTGTGGTTGCTAGTTTACGGGGCAGCAGTAGAAAACCAAAGTGATTGAGAATTGACTGTGTGCTGTTAATTTGTTCATGTGCAGAGGACAATAAAATAACATTGTGAGTTATATACATTTGTGTCAAAGCTTTAACATATTACAATGGGCATTTTAATTTCCAGGAACCGAGAACTGATCGTCCAAAATCTTACTTACATACTCCGAGACAAAAAAAGCAACGCCCCATTCGGCATATTCCTGCCGTAAACATTTCAGTTTTAAATTAACGGATCACAAATAAAGAGGGAATTACTTTTTGAATTTGCAAGGAGCGCGTCAGCGCTGGTCTTCATGCTGTCGCTGCGAGTTTGAAGTCGCATGGATTCTAAAGATTCGGATTACAGTGCACGAATAAAATTGATTACTTCTGTATTAGTTTGGGTTTTGGTATTTCTTACTTTTTATTTTGTAGTTGTCAGCCACAGCATGTTGGATAGTATTCGATGTTATTCATTTAAAGTTTGTAGTCTTTTGTACAATTGTGTATTCTTCCAAATAAGTTGGCGGCAGAAATCACAGAAAAAAACGAAATGTTATCATTATATTAAGTAACGTTAAGTAAATTACATAACACAAGAAGTGCTTAAATATGATTGAGAGATAATCAAATTAGCAGACGTTACTCACCGTAGATGTTGGTGCTTGACAGAACAATGCCGCCAAATTCAGTCTGGGTCTGCGGATGCTGGGATAGGTGGATGTCCCTCCCATCTGCTCTCGCTATTGGGGGTATAACGCCAAGGACTTTTGTGATTGGTTTAAAACGCCAAGTGGTCCAGAAATATAGGATTATGAGATATAAGGATTTACTGTTTGTTCATAATTTATTTTTATCATTATTTTATGAAAGATTTCGCCTGTTACCATAGACGTGAACTGAACAACAGAGGACTGTTTGTGAACATTCTGTTGTTCCCTTTGTTGCTATGTGACCATAGAATAACCAAAAAACATCCTCTTAAAGCCATATCAGAAATGTTATTATATGACTGAAAGAGGACCATATGAGAACGTTCTGTTATGGTCCTGAATGTCATCTTTGTAACGTTCTAATGTGACCATAGAATAACCATACAAAACATCCTCTTAAAGCCATATCGGGAACGTTATTATATGACTGAAAGAGGACCATGAGAACGTTCGTTATGGTCCCGAATGTCATCTTTGTAACGTTCTAATGTGACCATAGAATAACCAATACAAAACATCCTCTTAAAGCCATATCGGGAACGTTATTATATGACTGAAAGAGGACCATGTGAGAACGTTCTGTTATGGTCCCGAATGTCATCTTTGTAACGTTCTAATGTGACCATAGAATAACCAATACAAAACATCCTCTTAAAGCCATATCGGGAACGTTATTATATGACTGAAAGAGGACCATGTGAGAACGTTCTGTTATGGTCCCGAATGTCATCTTTGTAACGTTCTAATGTGACCATAGAATAACCAATACAAAACATCCTCTTAAAGCCATATCGGGAACGTTATTATATGACTGAAGAGGACCATGTGAGAACGTTCTGTTATGGTCCCGAATGTCATCTTTGTAACGTTCTAATGTGACCATAGAATAACCAATACAAAACATCCTCTTAAAGCCATATCGGGAACGTTATTATATGACTGAAAGAGGACCATGTGAGAACGTTCTGTTATGGTCCCGAATGTCATCTTTGTAACGTTCTAATGTGACCATAGAATAACCAATACAAAACATCCTCTTAAAGCCATATCGGGAACGTTATTATATGACTGAAAGAGGACCATGTGAGAACGTTCTGTTATGGTCCCGAATGTCATCTTTGTAACGTTCTAATGTGACCATAAAATAACAAAAATGGAACGTCCCCCTAAAATCATATAAAGAACATTGAACTCCAACACTTTCATAACCAAAATAAAACGTTTTAAGAACGTCCCTAATGTTCTGTAAAGGTTCGGGACATTAGTTACCTTAAGAGTACTTTAAGGGAACGTTGCGCACGGTCGCGAGAACGTCCCCTCCTACGTGGGTTAGCATCAATTAAATTCCTCCGAGCAGGCGCGGTCAACAACGTTTATAAATGCAGTACTTAATTCTACATAATTGCGTGAACAAAAAACATACGTGCAGGCATGCGGAGATTGCGTGCGTACCTGCGCACAGGAAACGTCAACACGCATCCCTGGACAATACGTCACACAAACATGCCTACATGAGAAGCAATTATGATGTAAGAGAGTCAACAGTGACATGCAGAGTTCCTTAAATGTTTATTGTAAGATATCTCTGCAAATAAAATATTTGAAATGAACGTTCGATGAGCCTTTTTGTGACTTAAGTGTTTGAACCAGCTATTGTTACATTTGATAGTTTCAGATCAAAAAGTAATTGTTGTTGACCATAAAGCGTGATGCCACATAAAGCGTTCACCAACATGACAAATGTTTTAAATGCAGGCAAATACATCTGTAAATCTATGACTATTTTTATCTCAAAAGAATGAAATGGGTGGTCAAAAATACTGGCCCAAAGGCCGAGAAGACCCGGTAGTGAGGGTTAAACCGCAAATGTTTTTAACACCATTCCTTCCGTTTCTTTGCATTGAAACGGAAACCATAAAACAAATACACAACCAAAACCATAACGTGTATAAAGTTGTAAAAAAAAGATCTCTCACGTGATCACAAATCTGGTCAACTAATATAATTTGCCATTCATTAACTTCTACTGATTGTCAATGAAAACAAACGGCATCGATAAACACCGCCACAACATGACAGTTTTTCCCCGTCCACTATCACCAATAAAGATCTGATGTACGAAAGATTAAAAAACAAGCTTACCTGCTCTTGGGCTGGTACTTGCGGACCAATAAGGTTTTTCTTCTGGGTCAATTTGGGCGGGTTTCTAAGCACGTTTCTGCGTGACTCCGTACGGAAATTCACAAGGTACGTCATTGTGTTTAGACTTCTTGATGCCTTGCGCAGATCGATCAGAATATGACATCATAGTATCGCAAGAGCGTTCCCAAAGCACCCTGCCAGAGCCTCTGAAATTGCTCTCGCGGTACTGTGACGCCACAAGCGGTTTGAGCTGCGCCACATGTCGAACAGACCATATGACAATGACGCCACTGCCCATTAGTTTTAGCAACTTAACCAATGAACATGCTAGAAACAGGTATTTAATGCATTTGTTCGTGTTAGCACAAGCACCTTGCTCAGTTATCATTTTCTTTCAATTTTAATAAAATGAAGTGACATTAATAAGAATCTTTGATTTACAATATATGTGCATAATTCTCTCTCTCTTAAAAAAAAAACTAATTGAAAGTGATATACATTATACAAATGAATATACATTTCAGCACTGTCTGACTGCAGAAGGTTATCCACAGCCACCAATCCACCTACCAAAGGTATGATGATCATTTGTGTAAATTTACAATCATTGATAGGTCAGTAATAAAACAAAAACAACAGCAATGTATTTGTGTTAATATCATAATAGTATGGCGTGCAATGAACCATCTTACTGGACACTAAGGAGAAGGGCAAAAGATAAAGTGGAAAAACAACTGCAGTCAATAGAAGCAATACCAAGGGCAGAAGAGTCTGGCAGCAGCACCTGTCAAAATGACGATGATGTATTTATGGACTGTCTCTCTCAAATTGAAGAAACTGATTATATGGCAACTGTTCTTGATGACAGCGAATCGGACACCGATTCAGAATCTGAATCTGATTCAACTTCCCTGGAGGATGATTTGGCAACCTGGGCTACTGAACACAAAATCACACATGTGGCATTGAATTCTCTACTTCACATACTACGTGAACACAATTTAACTCTGCCAAAAGACTCTAGGCCATTGTTAGGAACTGTGCGATCCACGGAACTACAGGACAAGGCTAGTGGCAAGTATTACCATTATGGTGTGCTGAAGTCAATCACAGAAGTGCTACACCAGAACATCTACATGTTGAGCAACATCAACAAGTTGAAGCTTCAGGTCAACATTGATGGTTTGCCTCTCTTCAAAAGTTCAGCAAAACAGTTCTGGCCCATTCTAGGTACAGTGCAAAATCTATCTCACAAAGAACCTGTGACAATAGGTTTATTTTGTGGCACCTGTAAACCCACCTCATTGGATGAGTATCTTGAAGACTTCATCTCTGAAGTCAATGAACTTGCTAAGGGATTTGAATTTGAAGGTGTGAAGTTGTTTTTAGAGCTCTCTTGCATGGTTTGCGATGCACCTGCCCGTCCATTCCTTAAAAATGTTAAAGGACACACAGGCTATCACGGATGTGAAAAATGCACACAGGAAGGCATTTACCTGGAAAACAGAATGACATTTCCAAGTAATGACATGCCTTTAAGAACCAATGAGAGTTTTAGGAACAGGACAGATTCAGATCATCATCATGGTACCTCACCTCTAGAACAAACTTCTCTAGATATGGTCTCTGGGTTCTCCCTTGATTACATGCACCTCGTATGTCTTGGAATCATGAGGCGGCTTTTCCACTTGTGGTTAAGGTTAGGTCCTCTTACTTGTAGACTGTCAGGATTTCAAATTAACACCTTAACAGAAAGATTGGTGAGTGCTCAGAGTTATGTACCCATGGAGTTTGCAAGGAAACCAAGGACACTGAGAGAAATTGATAGGTGGAAGGCAACAGAGTTCAGGCAGTTTTTACTGTATACCGGACCGGTCATGTTAAAAGATCTCCTCAGCACAGAAGTGTACAATAACTTCATGTTGCTTTTTGTGGGAATTTTCATCCTGTGTAACAACAGTTTAATAGAACATTACTGTGATTATGCCAATGACATACTGGTTCTATTTGTCACCCACTTTGGTCAGCTGTATGGTCCAAAATTCCTGTCCTACAATGCACACTCCCTTGTACACCTTGCAGACGATGCAAAACAGCATGGCATCCTGGACAAATTCAGCGCTTTCAAATACGAGAATCACCTGTACAAACTGAAAAGACTTCTGAGGAAACCAACATGCCCCCAGAGTCAAATAGTCAGAAGATTCTCTGAAATGCAAAGTTGCTGTACAAAAACTCACAAAACCAGACCATACGCGTTGAGAAAACTACATGCAACTGGTCCTATCCCTGCAAATTTTCATGAAGCAGCACAATACAAAGAATTAAGAACAAGCTCTTACACTTTCAAGCTGGATCAGGCAAACAGTCTCGTTTACATCAGTGGTAAAGCTGCTAAGCTGAAGAACATAATTTCATTCAGGGATGAAATTTATGTTGCCTACAGTACCTTCAACCACCAGGAATCTTTTTTTTACTATCCCCTACCATCCTCTACTCTTAGCATCTACGTAGTTGACAACCTCTCCACAGCAGTCAATTTCTGCAAACTTGAAGAAATAGAGAGCAAAATTTTCCTTGTTCCCCATCATAGTTGCTTTGTTTCAATTCCTCTTTTACATATAGAGTTAATCTATATCTGTGCTTGTTTTCTGTAGATAGAGTTTGATTTTTTCGTCAGTACAAATCGTAATGCAACAGCAAATTATGATATTCTAGGGAATTGTGTGCTTCGAATTTAGCAACCGTTTGAGAAGGGCCCTTTTATATTCCAACATGACAATGCCCCTGTGCACAAAGCAAGAAATTCAGTCGATGGGGAAGAACATTCATGGTCTGCATAAAGCCAAGTCCTTAACCCAGCTGAACACCTTTGGTGTGACTTTAAATGTAGACTTAAATGCAAAAAACTCATCACTCAATGACTTGTAAACAGGGGTAGACCCATTTTGGAACAGAAAAGGGTTCTTCCAAAACGTTTGCAGCCGAGATGAAAACAAAATTCTGTATTTGCAGAAATACAATTTTGAAAAGTTTCGAAAGTGCCTTTTTCGGTCCCAAAATGACTACTTCTGTGCACAAGCCATTGATGTTGAGTTGAGTTTTGGCTCAAGTTGAGTTTATGCTTAAACTTTCTGTATAAAGTCACACCATGCAGATCGTCCCCATCGACTGAATTTCTTTTAAAATCTTGCTTTGTGCACAGGGTCATTGTCAGGTTGGAACAGAAAAGTGTCCCTTCCACACGGTCGCTAATAAATTAGAAACACACAATTTCCAATATCATGATATCCTGCGATATTAAGATTTGTACTCACGGAAATGACTGAAGTAGTTCATTAGAGGGGGTCATATAGTTTTGGCAATATAATATAGTTAAAGTTACTTAGTTTGAATTTGACATAGTTAAACATTAATCAATAATGAAAAAATCTTAAGAAAAATACAGGTTTCGTCCTTTCAACTTTACCAAAAAAAAAAAATGTACCTGATCGTGGAGTTTGAGGGAGAAGGGACGACTGGACCAGCTGCAAAGTCCTGGTATTCAGATGGCTACTCCTGGTGGCCACCATATAAGGATACTGACAAGATAATGAAGTGTGTTAAAGTAATGGAGGAACCACAGCCAGAGAAAGGATGGACCCGACACAAAGCAAGAATTCTTCATGAGTCTGGTAGGTGGAGAACATGTTCTACTTGAAATTAAACATGATTTTGCCAATTGTTAAACAACAAAATGAAATCGTACATGTTTTCATGTTTTTTTGCACATAAAATAACCATATTATATCTCATGTATTAGCATCTTTTCCAAGAACTGGAAGAAGGCCAGCTACACATCTGACATCAATTCAGACCCTGAACTTCTTGGGAAAAGGGTTCATAAGTACGTACTCTCCAGAGAAACGCTTTAACAGATGTAAACTGTCATCATTTACCTTCATATTTCAAATACAGCAGTTTGACTTTTGCAGGTCTCAAGGAGAAATAAATAGCTTACCATGAATTGTCCATAAGAGTATTTGATACATCACAGAAGTCACAATGACGTGTATGTTGTTCTCTTTTCCTTGTTCTAGAAAAAATATATATACTGATAACATGTATTTATCAGATGAAGAAACCATAACCCTAAAAAAAAAAAACACACAAAGCCATCCTACCATCAGCACCAAAACCTCCAGAACCACCAAAACACAACAAGAAAAAAGGTAATACATTTAATGGTGATAAGTAATAAATGATATAAATAAATGTAGTGTGGCGAACCACAAGTAGGAAGAGACATTCACCAAGGTACTGTACCTTTAAGAGAGGGAGGGGTGATGAGTAGTTGTTGTGTTCCGGTTTTTGGTGTGCGTGCTGTTCAGAGTGTATTTATTAAAGTGGAGTGTAAAGCTGTCTCGACGCATCTTCGTCTCCTGTCTCATCATTTATTACTCCACAAGTGGTGACCCCGACGCGAGTAGGATACGGCTGAATCATGTCACACCGCGACGGTAATGAAAATGCTGCTGCTAGCGGCGCGGCTAATGTCGGTGCTACCTGCGCCGTCACCGTCAAATTACCGGATTTTTGGCAGCATAGCCCACGGCCGTGGTTTCAGCACATCGAGGCCCAGTTCCAGCTGAGAGGCATAACGCAGGACGTTACGAAGTATTTCCACGTAGTAGCGGCCTTGGATGCCTCGACGACGGCCAGGGCTATGGCGCTGTTGGAGGCTCCTCCGGCTGACGGCAAATACAACGCACTCAAAACGTTCTTGTTAAAACTTTTTGAACTGTCGGAGCTGGAGAAGGCAGACCGCCTGCTGTCTCTGAACGGCCTTGGCGACGGTAAGCCGTCCGAGTTAATGGTACGGATGTTAGCTGTTCTGGGCGCGGCGGATCCCTCGTTCCTTTTCGCGCATGTTTTTCTGCGGCAGCTTCCGGTGCCCGTGCGCACCGCGCTGGCCAGTTCAACCCTCCCTTCCTCCAGAGACTACCGGGCGCTGGCTGTGGCAGCGGACAGGATTTTCCTCGCCAACCGACAGCAGTTTGTCCATGCACTGTTGCCTCCCCATGACATGTCTGCCCCGCTTGGCTCCCCAGCGGACGACCTGGACACTGCAGCTGCCGTGACGGCCCGCCGACAGCGCGATGACGGGTGGTGTTATTACCATTCCAGGTTTGGGGCCAAGGCCAAGCAGTGTCGCCAGCCTTGCAGTTTTAGAGCCCTGGGAAAAGCCAGGGCCGGCGCTCATTAACGGCTATGGGCGCTGGCCGTGACTGCAAGCTGTTGTTCATCACCGACACCTTGTCCGGCCGTCGGCTGCTGGTTGATTCTGGGGCTCAACGCAGCATCTTGCCCGCGACGCCTGTTGACACTATGGCTGGCGGGTTTGGCCCCCCGATGGATGCCGCCAACGGCACACCCATTCGTACCTATGGCACGCGGTATGTGGAAGTGTTTCGGCGGGCGGGGTTTCGGCTGGGATTTCGTAATGGCCGCTGTATCTACGCCGCTCCTGGGGGCGGATTTCCTCTGCGCTTACAGACTGCTGGTGGATGTTACGAACTGCCGCCTTATCGACGCCCTGTCTTTTGCTTCGTACCCCTGCACGCTTGGAGGGGTGGGGGCACTTTGTCTTTCGAACACGCTTGCCACCGGGGAATTGTATCAACGCCTGCTTGCTGAGTTCCCTGACATCACCACGCCCACGTTTTCATCGGCGGTGGCTAAGCATGGCGTGGAGCACTACGTCACCACGGTTGGTCCCCCAGTCTATGCGCGAGCCCTGCGCCTCTACTCTGCCAAGCTCGCGATCGCCAGGGAGGAGTTCGCTACTATGGAGCACCTTGGCATCGTGCGCCGCTCTAACAGCCCGTGGGCTTCCCCCCTACACATGGTGACCAAGGCTGATGGCGGTTGGCGTCCCTGTGGTGATTTCCGTCGACTGAACAACGCCACCACCCCCGACCGTTACCCAGTGCCGCACATACAGGATTTCTCTGCCCACCTGGCTGGCGCCACCATCTTTTCAAAGGTGGACCTAGTGCGCGGTTACCACCAGGTGCCTGTCCACCTGCAGGATGTCCCCAAGACCGCAGTCATCACACCCTTTGGCCTTTTCAAATTTCTGCGGATGCCTTTCGGCCTTAAGGGTGCAGCGCAGACGTTTCAGCGCCTTATGGACTCTGTGCTGAGGGACATGCCATTCCTCTTTGTTTACTTGGACGACATTCTCGTGGCCAGCGGGTCCGCAGACGCCCACCTGACGCATCTCAGGCAGCTATTCGGCCGGCTCAATGAGCATGGTCTCATCCTCAACCCGGCTAAGTGTGAGTTTGGCCGGTCGTCCATTACTTTCCTCGGCCACCACGTCACCCCACAAGGGGCCGTTCCCCTCCCTGCCAAGGTGGACGCCATCGGCAGTTTCCCACGCCCACGGACTGTGAAGTCCTTGCAGGAGTTTCTGGGTATGGTGAACTTCTACAACCGTTTCCTTCCCCATGCGGCCCAACTCATGCGACCCTTATACGGCGCCTTGAGGGGTGGGAGGCCGGCGGACGTGTTGGATTGGTCCCCTGAGATGACTGATGCCTTTGATGCTGCCAAAAACCGCCCTGGCCAACGCTGCTCTGCTAGCGCACCCGTCTCCGACCGCCCCCGTTGCTCTTACTTCGGACGCTTCTGATTACGCAGTGGGGGCTGTGTGTGAACAGTGGTTGGGTGGCGCCTGGCAGCCGCTGGCCTTTTTCAGCAGGAAGCTTCGTGACAACGAGAGGAATTACAGCACCTTTGACAGGGAGCTCCTGGGTCTTTTCCTTGCCACCCGTCATTTCCGTTTCTTGTTGGAGGGCCGGCGTTTCACGGCTTTCGTTGACCACAAACCGCTGACGTTTGCAATGGCGAAGTCTTCAGAGCCATGGTCTGGTCGACAGCAGCGTCAGCTCTCTGCCATCTCCGAGTTCACTACTGACATTCAGCACGTGGCCGGTAAAGACAATTTCGTCGCCGACTGCCTCTCCCGGGCTGTTGCTGGGTCCGTCCATTTAGGCCTCGACTATGCTGCTATGGCTGGGGACCAGACCGCGGATGCTGAGATGCAAGCCTACAGGACAGCCCCTACGGCGCTGATCATGGAGGATGTGGTTTTTGACACGGCCAACACTACACTCCTCTGCGATGTCTCCACTGGCCAACCGCGCCCAATGGTACCTGCTGACCTGGTAGGCCCACTTCCTCCCTCCCGTGGTTACACCTGCCTCCTCACCATGGTGGACAGGACCACCAGGTGGCCAGAAGTGGTTCCCCTGTCCTCTACTACATCAGCGGAGGTGGCCCGGGCATTCATTATGGCTTGGGTGGCCCGGTTCGGTACACCGTCCGACCTCTCCTCGGACCGAGGTCCGCAGTTCACCTCTGAGCTTTGGACTGCAGTCGCCGAGGTCCTGGGGGTTAAGGTCCACCGTACCACAGCCTATAACCCACAGAGCAATGGACTTTGCTAACGGTTTTATCGTGATATGAAGGCCGCGCTAAGGGCCAGCCTTACGAGCTGCGACTGGGCTGACCGCCTCCCATGGGTCATGCTTGGCCTTCGCTCCGCCCCTAAAGAAGATCTTCAGGCCTCATCGGCCGAGCTGGTGTACGGCCAGCCTTTGCGCGTTCCGGGGGAGTTTCTTCCAGATGCCACGGCCCAGTGGTCGGTGGACTCTCATCGTGCTGTGTCCCGGGACATTGCTGATGCTTTTGTTCCCATTCCCACATCTCACCATGGCCTTCCCCGGTCCTACGTGCCCAAGGATTTACCGTTGGCCAAGTATGTTTTCATCCGCCACGATGGCCATCGTACCCCGCTGCGGCCCCCCTACGATGGACCCTTCCGCGTCCTGGTAGGGGGGTCTAAGAACTTCATTGTGGATATGGGCGGCAGGCCTGAGCGGGTGGCGATAGACCGTCTCAAGCCTGCTCATGTGGATATTGGTGAACCACTTCAGCTGGCCCAGCCTCCGCGGCGAGGGCGCCCCCCTGCGGCAGCCTCAGCCCCTGCCCTGCCCCTGGCCCTTAGTCCTTCTCCTGTTCGACGAAGCCGTTATGGCCGCCTTATCCGCCCCCCTGTACGTTGACTTTCCTTTCACTGTTAATTCTGTTGGTTTTTGCAATAGTGCCTCCTATGTTTTATTATGGGTGAATTCTGGGGGGGCCTGTGTGGCGAACCACAAGTAGGAAGAGACATTCACCAAGGTACTGTACCTTTAAGAGAGGGAGGGGTGATGAGTAGTTGTTGTGTTCCGGTTTTTGGTGTGCGTGTGTTTTTCTTTGTGTCCGCACTTGCTGTTCAGAGTGTATTTATTAAAGTGGAGTGTAAAGCTGTCTCGACGCATCTTCGTCTCCTGTCTCATCATTTATTACTCCACAGTAGGGTCATTCCATGGCAACCAGCTTTGTCAAAAAGATAACCTTTACTGGTGAAAAATCTATAAATTGAGCGCATAGCCAAAATATTAAATGTCACGGATGCAAATGACACAGTTTAAATAACTTTCTAAAGAGAAGCGCATCATTATTTGTACACGGAGGTTGGTAGGCCTATTAGTAAAATCGGTTGACTTCAGCAGCCTATGCTGTATATGCCATAAAAACAAAAATCTGTGATTTGTTAATTCACTTGAACCTTTATTTAACTGACAATTTTTTTTTTCATAAGTTTTACTGACCAGTGTAATTATATATTGTAAATGTAAAGACATTTAGAATTTTCAAGTAATTAAAATCTCTTACATATTTTTTTTCACCTATATTCTACAAATATACAGGACATTGAAGCAGATGACATCCAGAGAGACCTGCAGAAGTCCACCATGGGCATATATGTCATCAACAAGGAGGGTGGAGAAATTGGAGCACATGGTGACATTGGCATTTATGTTGAAGGAGAAATCATTCTGGACAACATTGGATCTGTAGCCCAAGCATGTGCAATGATGCTGGGAGTCATCTATGTACTGAACATGGCTTACCCCAAAGAGCTGAAATACTCCTATGAATTCATTCAAAAAGTCCTGTTGAAAATGGATGGAGAAAGGCTTTCCCCTAAAGTCCTTGGACTAAAGAACAAGATCATTGCTGGACTGTAGGATTTCTTCAGCTGCTCTTGTAAACGCCGCTAAGCTTGGTTTTTAAATCTGGTTTGGAAGGCGATAGAAAACATTTAGTATGATGTAAAATGCAGCCCTAGAAGATGTTTCAAACTGAAAAGAAAGTGAGTAGTGGACTTTAATACACAGCCACTGGTGTGACCATTTAAAGCTGTCATTGGATTTTGTGGAATATTCACCTGAAATAAAAATCGCAATTCTGCAACTGTTTGCAGTTTTTTGTAATTTCAACATCAGGTCCTCATTGTGCACTGTTTGCAGCTGTGGACGGTTCTGGTACTATAGTATTTTTTGTTCTGTAAAGTACTGGTATATTTTGTTATTTGTATATGTTGTGCTTTTGAAAATGGGATCCTCCAAAGTTCTCCTTTATATTCATACAGCCACTCTTGTTAGGGAGAGCAAAAATCTATCTCTTAGATTAGAAAAATAAAGTTGGAGTTGAAAATATTGGGTTTGATTTATGTGTCTGAATATTAATGAAAGTTAAAATACAATAAGAGATTAAAAAATATTGGATTAAATTTGATTTTAGTATGTAGAAATTAAACCATTAAATTGATCTGGTTGCACAATTTTAGTCTACGGAACATAGAACAAATAAAATTCTACTCAAAATAGTTTAGCTGAAATTATGAATATAATTAATCTGAAATTACTGAACGAGATTAGTAGAACCAATTTATAAAATATAAGTACAATCCACTTATAAAATATAAGTACAATCCACGTATAAAATATGAGTACAATCCACGTATAAAATATGAGTACAATCCACGTATAAAATATGAGTACACTCAACTTAAAAAATATATCTGGGTTTAGATAAATTTATTTCGTGCAACCCCTTGACATAAAAAAATTAAGTCAAGTCAACATAACATATTTTTCAGTGTGGTCATGTGACACAAGTTGCCAATGGTCACGTGATTTAAGAGTGACCTCACTCTAAACGTGTGCCCCTCATGAGCTGGTTGCAGGGAGTCTAATGGCACATATTGAGCAGTTATAGATTTGATTCGATTTTTTTCATGTTTTAAAGCTTTTATTTTAAAATTAACAAAAACTAAAAATCGAACTTGCATTTTTAGCAACTTTATTATATGATTTTGTCATTGTATTGTTTATTTTTTATGTTTCTATAAAATATTTATTAGTTTTAGTTTTGTTTATTAACTTTAGTGCTCCAAACTTATCGTTTTTTTCTGGAGCAACATTTACATTTTTTGTTAGTTTATTTTTTCCCGTAAGTTTCAGGCCAATATTTTATTTGATTTCAATAAACAAAAAGCTTTCAGAGTATTCATTTTAGTAAATATAAGTTATTATAAGGTTGTGAAAATAAATCTGCATCATTAAGCCTTTTGAACTTAAATGAAAGGTTAGATTTTTCGTCAATCTTTTAGAGAATAAGAATTTTAAATGGGTTGGGAATCTCATTAAGAAATATATATTTTAAACTTACCTTTATGCATTTGGCAGTTGCTTTTATCCAAAAGCGATTTGCATTGCATTACATTACATTATACTTTTGTTTCTGAGTATGTACAATCCCCTGGAATCAAACCCATGACCTTGGCATTGCTAGCTTCATGCTCTAAACACTGAGCTACGGAATGCAAAGCCTCTAATACACAATGGGCATAATTAATTATTCATACCCATTTATTTAATACTTTCTAAAGCTTTATTTTTTCCAAAATAACAGCTCTTTAATGCCTAATAAGTTTGAAGAACACCTGACAAGAGACAATGCCTTTATACAGAATTACTCCAGACCCTTCAGATTTCCAGCTTTCCTCTTAAGTTCTCTCCACTCATTTTCTATAGGCTTCAGGTCTTGTGCTCAGTGACCCATTTTGTTTTGATATTTGTTTTTAGATTATTGTCCTGTTGGATGATCCAAACTTGGCCCATTATGTGACCCGTGTTGGCTAGAATCCAAGATGCCATCTATCTGAACAAGAAGTCCAGGATCTCCAGCAGAGAATTAGGCCCAAAACATTAAAGACACAGCAGTGTACATCATTGTACACATTTGTACATTTATATCCCTGTGTGCACTAAATCTTGAGTGTTTGATGCTAAAAAGCTTATTCTTTTTTTTTTTTTGTTAACAAAAGCATGTCATATTTACCTAGAGTATAAATCATTTTGAGCTCAACTGTATGTGTAAATCATAAATTGTCATAGTATGTCTTTCATTGATTGAATCTATTCACCTTAAAAATATAATTTACTATCCATAATAACGGTTTGCTTTATTTTTTTCATTACAACACATTTTAACAAATGCTAATAAAAGCTTTTACTTTAAATAGCCAGGTATTTTCTTGCTGATCTGGCTGAAAGTCGCTGGTACATCTAGAGCTGAGGTTAGTGGAATTAAAAGGTTGTGCTTGTAACTTGTTATTTCAGATCAATATTTTTTATATTTAATTACGGAAATGCTTTTTGTTGTAAGTATTTAATTAATGATGTTAAAACACCTGGAATTTTTTCCGGGTTTCATTTGTCCAAATGATAATATACAGGAAATTATGTATTAGTGAATTTACTTTTTTATTTGTATTGCCAGTGTTTATTTAAAATTGTATTTTATTTTGGTTACCCTTAGAATTATGGCTTGATGTTTGGTCCACCCATGGCTATGGTGCCTCCATCCCGACATTTCCACAACCAGTCCATGAATAGAGGGTATGCATGTGTCGTCACTTTACCACCTGAGCACGGCGGAGTGCGCCCCAATGGGTGGCAAAACACTCAGTAAAATGACTGCTTGCAAAGGAATCGGGTATTCCTGGACACTGAAATGTTGCATGGAATTGCTTTTCCAGATTTTGTAAATCATAGCGAAGCCGTAAGGATCACTGTCGAGTCCAGCTGCTTGCAATTTCAGCTGATAATTACCAGTTTTAGTCCCTGTTTCTTTGTTTCTCCTTGTTCCTCAGCCATTTTGCTGCATGTTTTACCACTAAGGGGAACATGTCCTGGACCTCAAGGGGGCGTGTCCCGTGCCGTCATGTTCACGCAGGAAAGTGACGTCTATGCATACCCTCTATAGAGGACACCATCAGTGGCCATTTGAATACATCAAGTTTGCAACAGGTCCAGTTGTCTAATTATCAGGTACATTTGTTGTTTTATAAAATGGTTAGTTCTGGTCCTTGTTTCTGGTAGTGCTGGGTTCTAAGCCATTATATATTTTCCAAACGCATACAACTGACCGCATTACATAAAAATCACCGTGCCACTGTATGTTGGTGTGTCTGCGTTGCTTGCAACCATTTTGTTCTTTCTGTTTTTCAGGAACTACATTGTTTGGCATAGCAATATTTATGACTTCTATTTCTTCTCTACTCTTTATTAAAAAATAAAAAATAAACTCTAACTTAGCTCTGTATACTGTGTAAGGTTATATGAGACCAGTCTTCTTTTTTGATTGCACTTATGCTTTTGTTGTACTTATGCTGTCCCAATTGCTTCCATTACTTACTTAAGTCGCTTTGGATAAAAGCGGCTGCTAAATGACTAACTGTAATTGTAAATGTAAATTATTAATATCAATACATATATATATATGCATGTAAATCTAATTATTAGAAATGCATGTAAACAAATTACTAGAAAGGGGTGCCATGCTTTCAAAATGTTTGGGAACCACTGATTTAACCTGACATACTGTACATGTTTACTACAAATATTTTGTGTTGTCTACTTGGAACACTGCACAACCAATCAAAATGAATAACCAAAACTAATAAACAAAATATTTTGCAGATTTTTAACTGATCTTTATTCTACAGCCAGCCCACTACACTTCACTTAGCTGTGGAAAGTGGGACACATCCACCTCCCAACCTCCTCCCAGGTAATCATTTGTTTAATAGGCTGGTTCCTATTAAAGTCTGGGTAAACCAGACCAAATTTTGAATGTGTTCTGAGTATATCACACCATAAAATATTGTGATGTTGACCACTCAGCGGGTTCTTTAATCATATTTGGCCAAGTAAATAAAATAAGTTGAGCAGTACTCTCTGCTCTCAAACCAGGGTGTGTGTCAGCTAGTGTGCTTGATAGCTAGGTGGAAGGCCATGCGTGCTCAGTTGCTCCAGTACGTCATCAAGACCTGATTTCAGGACCACCCAGCAAATTCTGAACACAAAAATGTTTAGGAACTATTAAGCAGTCCAACTCTAGAATTGAGTACAACATAGTTCAGTCTTTATAATGTGTTTCAGCAATACATGGCTAATATTTATAATGTGTTTAGAAACAATTCTTGTAATTTCCTTTAACCAGTCTTCAAAGAAAAGGTTTATTTTATTATGAATGTAACCTTTCAATAAATTGGATTCGAAAGCGATTTCCTTATTTTCTGGTGAACATGTTATTCCTCATCATGCCAAAGGTTTATTAAACAATGTAGGAGAAATGTTTAATGTAGGCTATGCAGTACATAACTTATAAATACAAATGCTTAACATCAGGTGAACGTAGTATAAACAGAATAATCTATTGCAGGGGTGCCTTGTCCTGCTCCTGGAGATCTACTGTCCTGCAGAGCTCATCTCTCAAACACACCTGATTCACCTAATCAAGATCTTCCGGCTTACTTGAAAAACAACAGGCAGGTGTATTTCATTGGGGTTGAAGCTGAACTCTGCAGGATAGTAGATCTCCAGGAGCAGGATTGGGCACCCCTGATCTATTGTTAATATGGTTATTTATATCTGCAGTACAAAATATTATTAGACAGATAAAAATTGCTTCAGAACTAGGAGTCATTAGATCTCGGGGAAAATAGTAAGATATTTGAATTAAAAAAAAAAATCTAAACATGTACTATAATCCATGACTAAAATATATTTATATCAATGCTCAACCAATATCATGACAAAAGCCTAAAACAACAGAAAAAGTGATCTGTGAGTACAAATCTTAATGCTACAGCATATAATGACATTCTGGTGCAGGGCTCCAACCCTGTTCCTGGAGAGCTACCTTCCTGCAGACTGCAGCTCCAGCCCTCTCTCGGCACACCTGTCTGTAATTATCAAGCAACCCTGAACACCTTGATTAGATGCTTCAGCTGTGTTTGATTGGGGTTGGAGCTGGATACCCTTCTAGAGGATTGTGTGCTTCTAATTTTATAATAGCAGTTTGGGCAGGATCCTTTTCTTTACCATGACAATTCATGATTTGTCGGTCTGGTTTCATTAGCCCAGTTGTCAAACTCAATTCCTGGAAGGCTGCAGCTCTGCACAGTTTAGTTCCAACCCTAATCAAATACACCCGATTCATCTAATCAAGGTCTTAAGGATTCCTAGAAACTTCCAAGCAGGTGTGGGTTGGAACTGGTTGGCGCAAGCCCTCCAGGAACTGAGCTTGACACATAACTTATGGTAGTTGACAGTTATGTTTGCATGTTGTTTCTATATGATGTATTGTCATTACTTTTAAGTTAGATATAACTATATCAATTGTGAGGGGGGAAAGTATTTTGTAAAAAAAGTGTTTATAAAATGCTCTAACATCTTTATCAACTTCACACTACACTTTAGGAAGAACCAGTCTGTGATCTCCTAAGATGCATAGATCGAACTCTGGCCATCTGACCATCACCCTACCTCATCTGCAAACAATGTTTCATGCATGATCTGAATACTGTTCATGGCAAATGTAATTTTAGTTCCCTACGAGCCTATTAAAAACTTGCATCGAGTTCTCTTATTTGTGACTATACACATGGTGCTTTCAGACGTTGTAATAGGCTTAACTGATTTCCTTTTCCAATTCGAAAAGTGTTGTGATGATGCAGTAATATAATGAGCCGGTGATCAATCTCAGCTGTTTGGAGACATGCTGCCGTTATGCATTAATATGCGATCATAAACTGTAGGTTAAAACTATTTGAACAAATTAGTCAAGTTTGTTCAGGTGCTTTGTTACAGAGTTGTGAAAATGGCTAGGTGATGGTTGTAATTTTAATAAAGGACATTGTCCGTCACTCAAGGCTGTAATCTTGCACTTAAATACCATGGTGTAAATGTATTAGTTATGAATCATGAGGGACATGAGATGATATGAGCTACACTTATATAAAATACATAAAATAATTCAGAAATTGCATTTTTCTTGCTGTCAAGTTCACCTGCTGGCAGTTGTATGAATCTTTTCCATGATGGGATAAAGAACCAGAGGCTGCACTATAATGGTTTACACTGTTTAAGTGTTCAATGTGTACAATAAGAATAACAAATATGAGGTCATCTTGTGGGAATGCCTTATTAAAATCTTAATTTTAGTACTTTTTGAAATGTTTTTTTAACTTTAAGTAAATACACAATAAGTGCAGGTGACCCTCGTAAATAATACTACAAAATGGACAGGTAATACTGTGGCAATGAATGACCATATGCAGCGAATATATTACTTTTTCAATAGAATTGTACAAGAAATGTAAACGAATGAGTTCACGAAGCTCGTCTTCACTTGCACGGCACCCCGGCTGCCGCGATATGCTGCACTTGAATGGAGACGTCGTAGAGACCTCTGGCAGAGATATGGCAGACGTCTTACCCGGCCGGCGCGATACTGCACATGTCGAATGTTTGGAGACCTCGTATAGACATCTGGCAGAGATATGGCAGACATCTTATTTATCAACGTTCAAAGCCGATCTACAGACGATGAAACGATCTTAAGCAGACGTCTCCGCGAGGTACGTGTGCTATCTGGGTCCATACCATATAATAATAATTCTTATTTCAAAAATTATTTATTGTTTTAATTTTAAAGCAGCCCAGTGTGCCATCCAAGACAAGTAAACCAAAGGCAGCAAACAAAAAAACAAATATTTGCAGACAAAACACTAAGTAGATTAGAGCACCCAAAACCTATTGGTTGTTAAAATCCTTTTAATCACTGGGACTTGCTTTGTATGCTTTAAATTGATTTATTGATTATTTGTTCATTTTAGTGGTAAGGTTACTGCCAGCATTCTTTGCAATATACTTTTTAAACAATATACTTAATACTTACAAAAACTTATATTAATTAGTTAATCCATAATAAAATGTATTAATTCTGAAAAATTAACATAACTATACAGTGTTGAAGATTTGCTTATCTTGTATGTATGGCGTTTAGACTGCTGTGGAAGGATATGACTCATTGACCGAAGAAAAGGCACAACCAGAAAATCTGTCTGATGACACTAAAGTGAAAAATATTTATACTACTATTGGTAATGCGTACCTGACAGCATGTAGTTTATTGTAATTTGGTCTAAATACATCAAGTGTTTTAAATGAAGAAGCACTACAGTCCAAAAATGTTATGTGTAAATTTTACATTGTAACGTTTCTAACAGGATCTCTCCCTCTCCCTCTCCCCCTGATTTTTATTTCTGGTAATTATTTTTTTCATATTTGTTTAAAGTAAATATTGACCATTATTTCTGTAATAATACATTTTTTTTTGTAAAATCCTCTGACTCCTCTTGCAAAATGAAACATTCGCCTCAAAACAATTTTACTGTACCTGTATTCAAAATCTAGCACGGCTCTGAAATCATAAACAAAGTGATCAAAATGATATACATTATCAAGCAGTCAGAAAACAATACACCATAAAATAGAAAACACATTAGTCAAAACATATAGTTCTCAGGGAGAAATACATTTTTAATCTCAAAACAAATTTTTTATTTTTCCGTCATTGTTTTTGGATGAACGAAAATGTGTTTTGAGAATAAGAATTTGTTTAGAGTTTTGCTGAAAAGTCTAAGTGAGATCTGCAAATTGGGTTTCCCATGTGAAATGGTTTAAGGCTAAATGAGTTCAGGCAACTGAGAACTTTGTTCAGCCAATGGGTTTTAGTGTTTTAGCTATTGAGAAAAACAGTAATATGTTACATATTTTTATTATAAAATGTATATGATAAAAAAACACTTTGTTTTGGCTTTTACAGAAGCAACAAAAAGTTATGAACCTTGGGCCATGCTGGCAGGACAAGAACCCAACCGAGAAATTGCCTACATTTAGGCTTTGTAGACCACAACAAGCCCCAAAAGGAAGTGCACTGAGTTACATTTACATTTAGGCATTTGGCAGACGCTTTTATCCAAAGCGACTTACAGTGCACTTATTACAGGGACAATCCCCCTGGAGCAACGTGGAGTAAAGTGTCTTGCTCAAGGATACACTGGTGGTGGCTGCTGGAATCGAACCAGCAACCTTTTGATTTACCAGTTCAGTGGTTTAACCCACTAGACCACCATCTCCATACATCCTTCACCCTCAGCATTGGCTCACAAGTGATGAGGTTGATTTAGCATCTTACCTTATGGCCAGGGACTACACAGAAATTGACGGTTTCCAGTCAACCCTGTTATTTAGTGCCTTAGAAACAGGAGGAGTTGTGGGAACGCCAACCAGACCGTTTGTTCAAATTTTACATATTGGTAGAAGTCACTGGGTGACCGCAAGTAACCTGTTTGCTGGCAATAATGAGGTATTCATATACGATAGCCTCTCTACAGTGTTGAACAGTAGTACAAAACAGGTCTTGTCGTGGTTGTTGAGGCCAAAGGAAGACCAATTTATCATAAAATGTCCACCTGTACAGCAGCAATCGAATAGCAGCAATTGTGGCCCATTTGCAATTGGGTTTGCTTATGTGCTATGCTGCAACATGAGACCCGAGAACTGTCGGTTCCGTGAGGGCAGAGCTCATGCATTCCTTGAAAACAGAACAAATTAAATTCAACACTGAGCCAACATTGCACAAAGCTAATGTAAGGCATACTTCTGTCAATGTATACTGTGTGTGCAGGACTGCACACCACAAAGAAGTAATGGAGCAGTGTTCAAAGTGCCATAGGTGGTATCATCCAACCTGTCTTAAAATTCCTGCAGGTGCCATTTTTGGTAAAGATGACTGGAATTGTCAAAATTGCAGTAAAGCCTAAGTATTCAAGCAACAGGGATAGGCTTTTGCAGAATTTGTGTTATAAGGGTTGGATATTAATATTGTATAACCTTGACCTATAATTTAGTGGCGCAGCACACGTCTGAATCAGGAATAAAGCAGACTTATTTGTTTATCGTTCTATAATGTTCCTCCATCCATCCATCCATCCATCCATCTTCTTCCGCTTATCCGGGGCCGGGTCGCGGGGGCAGCAGTCTAAGCAGGGATGCCCAGACTTCCCTCTCCCTAGACACTTCCTCCAGCTCTTCCGGGGGGACACCGAGGCGTTCCCATGCCAGCCGGGAGACATAGTCCCTCCAGCGTGTCCTAGGTCTTCCCCGGGGTCTCCTCCCGGTGGGACATGCCCGGAACACCTTCCCGGGAAGGCGTCCAGGGGGCATCCGGAAAAGATGCCCGAGCCACCTCAGATGGCCCCTCTCGATGTGGAGGAGCAGCGGATCTACTCTGAGCTCCTCCCGAATGACCGAGCTTCTCACCCTATCTTTAAGGGATCGCCCAGCCACCCTGCGGAGAAAGCTCATTTCGGCCGCCTGTATCCGGGATCTTGTCCTTTCGGTCATGACCCACAGCTCATGACCATAGGTGAGAGTAGGAACGTAGATTGACCGGTAAATCGAGAGCTTCGCCTTGCGGCTCAGCTCCTTCTTCACCACGACAGACCGGTACAGCGACCGCATTACTGCAGAAGCTGCACCGATCCGTCTGTCAATCTCCCGTTCCATCCTTCCCTCACTCGTGAACAAGACCCCCAGATACTTGAACTCCTCCACTTGAGGAAGGAACTCTCCACCTACCTGAAGTGAGCAAGCCACCCTTTTCCGACTGAGAACCATGGCCTCAGACTTGGAGGTGCTGATTCTCATCCCAGCCGCTTCACACTCGGCTGCAAACCGTCCCAGTGCATGCTGAAGGTCCTGGTCTGATGGGGCCAGCACGATGACATCATCCGCAAAAGAGCAGAGACAGGGGTCCCCGACCGCACGCGATGCTGCAGAGGCGTGTCAGCCAAGACAGCCCCACAACATCCAGAGACTTGAGGTACTCAGGGCGGATCTCGTCCACCCCCGGTGCCCTGCCACCGAGGAGTTTCTTGACTACCTCGGTGACTTCAGCCCGGGTGATGGGCGAGTCCACCTCCGAGCCCTCGGCCTCTGCTTCCTCAATGGTGACGGCGGGATTGAGGAGATCCTCGAAGTATTCCTTCCACCGCCCGATGATATCCCCGGTCGAGGTCAACAGCCGCCCCCCTCCACTGTAAACAGCATTGGTAGGGCACTGCTTACCCCTCCTGAGGCGCCGGACGGTTTGCCAGAATCTCTTCGAGGCCGACCGATAGTCCTTCTCCATGGCCTCCCCGAACCTCCCAGGCCCGAGTTTTTGCCTCCCCAACCACCCGGGCTGCAGTCCGCTTGGCCTGTCGGTACCTGTCAGCTGCCTCGGGAGTCCCACAAGCCAGCCAGGCCCGATAGGACTCCTTCTTCAGCTTGACGGCATCCCTTACTTCCGGTGTCCACCACCGGGTTCGAGGATTGCCGCCTCGACAGGCACCGGAGACCTTACGGCCACAGCTCTGAGTCGCCGCGTTGACAATGGAGGTGGAGAACATGGTCCACTCGGACTCAATATCTCCAGACTCCCTCGGGATGGGTCGAAGCTCTGCCGGAGGTGGAAGTTGAAGATCTCTCTGACAGGCGATTCGGCCAAACGTTCCCAACAGACCCTCACAGTACGTTTGGGTCTGCCAAGTCTGTCCAGCTTCCTCCCCCGCCATCGGATCCAACTCACACCAGGTGGTGATCAGTTGACAGCTCCGCCCCTCTCTTCACCCGAGTGTCCAAGACATACGGCCGTAGGTCAGATGAAACAACTACAAAGTCGATCATCGACCTCCGGCCAAGGGTGTCCTGGTGCCATGTGCACTGATGGACACCCTTATGCTTGAACATGGTGTTCGTTATGGCCAAACTGTAACTAGCACAGAAGTCCAATAACAGAACACCACTCGGGTTCAGATCAGGGGGGCCGTTCCTCCCAATCACGCCCCTCCAGGTGTCACTGTCGTTGCCCACGTGGGCGTTGAAGTCCCCCAGCAGAAACGACGGAGTCCCCAGTCGGGGCGCTTTCCAGCACCCCTCCAAGAGTCTCCAAGAAGGCCGGGTACTCTACACTGCCATTTGGCCCATAGGCGCAAACAACAGTGAGAGACCTATCCCCGACCCGAAGGCGCAGGGAAGCGACCCTCTCGTTCACCGGGGTAAACTCCAACACATGGCGGCTGAGCTGGGGGGCTATAAGTAAACCCACACCAGCCCGCCGCCTCTCACCATGGGCAACTCCAGAGTGGTGAAGAGTCCATCCTCCCTCGAGGAGAGTGGTTCCAGAGCCCAAGCTGTGCGTAGAGGTGATCCCGACTATTTCTAGTCGGAATCTCTGAACCTCACGCACAATCTCAGGCTCCTTCCCCGTCAGAGAGGTGACGTTCCATGTCCCTAGAGCTAGATTCCGCGTCCAGGGATCGGGTTGTCGAGGCCCCCGCCTTCGACTGCCGCCCGATCCACTTTGCACCGGCCCCTTACGGTCCCTCCTGCAGGTGGTGGGTCCACGGGAGGGTGGCCCCACGTCGCTCCTTCGGGCTGTGCCCGGCCGGACCCCATGGGGGGAGGCCCGGCCACCAGGCGCTCGCATACGAGCCCCAACCCCGGGCCTGGCTCCAGGGTGGGGCCCCGGCTGCGCCATACCGGGCGACGTCACGGTCCTCCAATTAGTTGTCATCATAAGGGTTTTTTGAACCGCTCTTAGTCTGACCCGTCGCCTAGGACCTGTTTGCCTTGGGAGACCCTACCAGGGGCATATAGCCCCAGACAACATAGCTCCTAGGGTCTTTCGGGTGCTCAAACCCCTCCACCACGGTAAGGTGGCAGTTCAAGGAGGGGACATTGGTCTAAAATCCTTATACATCATTGCATGACAGAGTCTTCTGCCATTCATCCCCATCAAAAATCTCGCATGACTGGATGTCTCTTATTAAGAGTGTTAAAAATTCTCGTGTCGGACCACCTTCGTCAGATGCCCCCTCTACAACACCATCAGCATCTCTAAAAACTACATCCAGCTTTTGGGTTAAAGTGCTGACGGCGAAAAGCTCGACGAGCACTTCCCAGAATGGCATTTCGTGTGGCATTGATTTGTTTGGCGGGTGTAGTAGACGTTAAATCCGCTTTACTCTGGATTTTGAATAGTAGAGAATTGAGGTCAACACTGAAAAGAGGGTGTTAAGGGGACGCCGCGGGAGAGTGCTGAGGGGACGCCGCGGGAGCAGTCTGTACAAAGTGAGATGTTTTTAATAAGCTATAATTAATAATAACAAGTATCTTTAATCTTTAGACTAAGGCAGTAAATAGTATTTGCATGATGATTGGAAAACTCTCATACTCTTTTCAAAAGAGCCAATAAAATGTATAATGTCTAATTAAAGAAAGCATTTACATGTATAATAACCATAAGGAAAGTCAAACAAAATGAAAATTAAATAACAAGCTTTACAAGCATGTGTGTAAAAAGAAGTGGTCCAAAAAAATATATGTTTAGTTATTTTTGCTACATTAACCCTATTCAGAAGGGATCAGTTGACCAAGAATCAAAGTTTCTCACATGCACTTTGTATTCTGTAAATCAAGTCTGGCAAGTCAGTTTTCTTTCACGAAATCTCTGAAAAATCCAGCGTAGATTATCTTTTGTTTATGGGCTAAACTAAATGGTCCTATTAGAAATCTAAACCCATTTGTGAACAACTGTAGATGCTCTTTCAAATGTGTGTTTCTACCACAGTGAATGGCACCAAAAAAATCTCATTTGAGCAATTTGTGCTTCTTAAATGCATTCAAAACACTTACAAGCTGACAGTCTGAAATATGAGCTATTTTCACCTGCATATCCTCTGCACACAACCATTGAACGTGTATATTCAATGGTGATGCTATGTTGTAGTCAATGAGCGCTCCAGGGGCAGTGCTCATGGCTGAAAGAGCCGATGTCCTCTCTCGAATTATGAAAAGCTCTGTAGCAGATTGATGTGATCCAATAATGTCAAAGAGTACCTAAGAACCAGAAAAAGGTTTAAAAAGTTTAAAATATACCAGTCATACAAAAATATAACATTCAGACTAATAAAACCATGTTGCGTAATGTTTTATCTGATATTCTATTTTGAATAAATACCAAGCAAAACAGGCATTCCTGCATTAGATCAGAAGGTATGAACCTTCGAATTATTGTTGTGTCATCAGGGAAATGGATCTTTAATGGGATACCATCTGCAGGTTCTTCAGTGACTCTATTTTTTTCTTTCAACAACTATCTGACAAAGTTATAAAAATGTTGTTAACTTGCAATCTTACCAGACAAGAAGAATATAAGCTTATGCAAAAGTAATACCTTTAAATGCCTCTGCTCATTCGTTTCTGCTTCTTGTATCCTTTGATCCTGTTGTTATAGGAAAGATGACAATAAACCATTTTTATGATTTATATATTAAAATAATAATAATATGCTTTAGTGCCTCATACTATTTTAATTAAAACTTACTGATATTGTGTTAGTATTACTTATGATAATTGTGTTAATATTACAATAATTTACATTTGTGGTACAATGAATTGTACTACACTAGCTTTTTAAGAGAAACCTGCAAAGAATATTTGAGAAAATGTTTCAGAAACCTCCTCATGGGACCTATTTTATGATAAATTATACATAATATATATAAAAAATAGTAATAATTTGGTAGTTTGTAATCACCTTTAAGGCTGTGTAAATGACCTGAAAGTAACTAATAATGATGGAACATGATATTATACATTTCACATATCATATCCTCATACATATCATTCCTCAAAAATCTATACCTTTTCCTGATCAGTACTTAAGGAGAGAGCATATTCTGCATCTTGTTGTTGCCGTAAAGCCCTCCATTCCTGGAAAAGTAAATAGAGATATACATATATACACATACATGTATCATTAAACATTACCATTAGGTGTAAGAAACATGACAACAAACTGTTCTCAGACTCCACATGGCTCACTGTCTGGTCCTCCTTAAAAGAAACATTTTACAAATAAACAAATCAAGAACAATAAAGAATATTACATAATATTGAACCTTTGATGAAAAAACCCTACCGATTAATCCTACCTTTGCATTGATATAATAAACTGTGAAGTCAGAATAAACCAAAGCATGGAACCTTTCTGTTCAATAAACAGTAAAGTTCGACCGATTTTTCCATTGTAAATAACATGTATTGATTTTAAAACTCAGTAAATATAATTGTTTTAATACAGATTACAAATAAAAGATACAAATATTTTAAAGTGTCATTCTTAATCTTTTTTATGCAAAATTATCTTATAACGTGTTGATAGTTCTGGATAGAAACATACAGTTGTTTCTTGTTTTATTTTATTTCATTTTATTATTCTATTTTCATTAATCTCATTTATTACAATATTCATCTATCATATGTATTCATTCATTTATTTTATTATTCACTTCTATCTGTATTATTTGTTGCTTACTTTCTTGTTGTTTAACCTCGTTGGGAGTTGTTGTCTCTTATGCTGATATGAGTATCCAATGGTCTCTGTCTCAAGGTTCATAATAACGTCAAGAGACATTGTTTTGATACTGTTATTGTGCATGTTAAAGAGACCTATTGAATCTGTTTCTAGTCAGACGAAGTTTGACGGAGCTTGACTGAGCATTAACGCACAACTGAGATTATTCAATAAATAATTTGTCAGTTTATTTAACATCACTTCGTCTCCTGCCTGCTGTTCTTCCCTTCAGCTCTATATCTCCCTGGTGGTTGGGTTAAAGTATTGACTCACAACAGAGTTGATATTTTCAGGTTTAATAAGTTCCTGACGGACAGAGATCTAGTGAAACTTGACTCAAATTTAGATCTATAAGATCTGCAAGCCATATCCCATAGTTGGATCTATCAGTGTTTACTACTACTCTTAGTACATTTTCTTAAAATAAAGAAATTGACAATTTAAAAGTAGTATATTCAACCTCAACAAGGTGATTTATTTGACTTGAAATACCTCTTGAATCACACTGTCATCTGACACTGTATGTCTCCTCTCCAAATCGTCCTTAAAACATGAGGAAAAAAAGTTATGACAACATGGACATTTTCAGTGATATTACAAATAGTTTTGGGTGTAACTAGTTACTAAGTAATTAAATACTGTAATTTAATTACTTTTCCTTTGGAAAAAGTTACGTACGGGATTACTCTTATTTCTTCTGTAATTTCTTTACAGTTACTTCTGATGTAATTCAACTAAATACTGTGTGTAAGATATGTGTGTGCAAAAGTGGAATTGACCTAAAAATTTGAAGTCTAACTTTAAATTCATGCTTTAATGTTTAATTCTCATAATAGTGAAACTTTGGTCAGTTTATAAGGGTACCTTATGTAGTTTTATATTATTGATTTAAATGAATTAAAAGAGCCGTTTCATGTCCATCCTTGAATCACTGAACTAATCAAGGTTGATGTAGGATATAGAAGTCATTAGTAATAAGTAATTCAATACTTTTTGGTGAGAGTCATTTGTACAGTAATCTAATTACACTACTGAATATGTAATTAGTTACTAGTATTTCATTACTTTTCAGAGTAATTAATCCAACACTGATTACAGAGTTCAATATATAAATATATGTAAAATAACAAAAAATAAGTTAATTACCATAACTTAAATAACATGGACACTAACTTGGACACAGAACAGACAAACTTTCGGGATTCAAAGTTACAATATAGATATGTTGAATACAATGAGGCCTCTTTTTTAAAACATGCTTTTATATAACATGATGGATGCATGATTTTGGTCAAGGATAACATCGCTATTAAGTGTGTCAAAAGCATGCCAAACCAACAGGTGGCGATATAACCCTAACCATAAAGCCATGTTGGCTAATCAGAAGCCTGGAATCTGACGTCAAACAAAGGATATAGCTGCACGCATTCCAACATCATACCCCAAATCTCTGCTTTCACCGTCTACACGACAACGCTAAAACAGGAGTTCCTAAAAATCTTCACCCAAAGTTCGGTTTCAGTGACCGGAAGGGATAAAATGTGATAAAAAGGTAAAGGTTTTGTAAACGTTCTCGTTGCTGACATTTGCAGCCGACAAAACTGCGAAATTTGGGCAGTGTCCAACTTGCAAGGTCAATTTTGAGCCTTTCTCTTAATGCAACCACTTACTCTCAGTGGAGAGTATGATATGATATGATATGATATGATATGATATGATATGATATGATATGATATATGATGATCTGATCTGTCCTTTTCTTTCAACAAAACGTCTTGGTTACGTATGTAACCTCGGTTCCCTGATGGAGGGAACGAGACGTTGTGTCGAGAACGACAGATGGGGTTCGCCCTTGAGAACCAATCAACTCTGACTACTACAGAAAAGGCCAATGAAATTTGGCGAATTAAATTTGCATGCCGGTCTCCGCCCCCGGATGTCCGGTATAAAAGGAAGCCGGCGTGCAGCATTCAATTACCTCTTGTTCTGAAGAGCCTGAGAGCCTCTCACGACTGCAGCAGAATACGATAAGTGTTTGTGGCATAAGGGACACAACGTCTCGTTCCCTCCATCAGGGAACCGAGGTTACATACGTAACCAAGACGTTCCCTTTCTTTCGGTCTCTCGACGTTGTGTCGAGAACGACAGATGGGGTTGCCTATGGAAAACGCCACAACGCTGTATCGCGTCACAATCTCTAGCGAAGCGATGGTAACAGGCCTGGGCGTGTCAGCTCGATGCTTTCGCGAAAACTGTAACCTTCCAGTGTGGTGGTCGGGGGGTTCCAGAGCTTTCTTGGAGAAAGATGGGTACAGCCCTGACCGCTTTCACGGACGGAGGCCTTAGCTCTCTACTGGAGAGAGGCCGTCCGGCTCGGGTTTACACCGGGTAAGCGCAACTTCCTTAATTAGGGATGCGCTGCAGAGGCCACCTCCTACCCGTGGGGAGGAATATGGTGGATATAGGTATGGTCTCGTCCTTGGAGGAGAACGCATGGAACATTCGGACTGAGTAGTTAGCCGCGAGGTGGAGGTCCACCTGGGGAAGTTCATGGGTTACCAGGAGTGGGAACCATTCTCATGAGGATACATCAGACGGAACAGCCCAAGGAGGGGGTGTTACAGACGTCCGGTAGCACTAGGTCCGGTTAGAGCTATCTGTGATAGTTCATATGGTATCCCGGCCTAAGGGGGAAGGCTGCTCTGCCCAGCCAGCCCCCAGGGGGTGCTTGCTTAGTGATGGATGGAGTGCCTGTTCTTAACCAGTATTTGGGTAAGAAGGGAGGTTAGTGATATACCTATTCTTAGCCATATGTTTGGGTAAGAAAGAGAGGTAGAGAGCACACTGACCCAACCTACTGGAGGGTGGAAAGGTGCTTTCGCAGGCATACCCCCCCCGGATGCCAGTTCTACATGTCGCCACGTAGGACGTGGGCTGACACCGGATTTACGCAAAGGTTGTTAACCCTTGCAAAGGTGTTTTGGCGTAGCCCAACCCGCAGCTCAACAGATGTCTGCTAGGGAGGCGCTTCTGGCCAGTGCCCAGGAGGTGGCAATACCCCATGCGGAGTGAGCCCTCACTGCCAATGGGCATGGGAGATTCTGTGATCGGGATCCAGTCGTAACGACATCCACAACCCAGTTCGCCAGCCTCTGTTTGGAGACAGCCTTCCCCTTCTGCTGTCCTCCAATACAGACATGGCTGGTCAGAGCTTCTGAGCTCTGCGTGCGGTCCGGGTAGAGGCGCAGTGTATGCGCTGGACACAACACGAATCGGGTTGGGTCTTCCTCCCCTATGGGGAGCGCCTGCAAGTTCACCACTTTGCCCCGGAAGGGAGTAGTGGGAACTTTTTGGGCACGCATCCGGGTCTGGGTCTCAGGACAACGTGAGAGTTTCCAGGGCCGAATTCAAGGCAATCCGGGGACACGGAGGATGCTCGGAGGTCCCCTACCCTCTTGAAGGAAGCGAGCGCCATCAGGAGGGCCGTCTTACTCGGGTGAGGAAGATCGAAACCTCCGAGGGGCTCATGGGGGGCCCAGAGGCCCCTCAGGACCACTTTAGGGTCCCAAGAGGGTATGGAGCGGAGATGAAGCGGATTCCGCTCTCTCGCGCCCCTTAGGAACCTGGTGACCAGGTCGTGTCATCCTAGAAACTTTTCCATCAACTGAGTCGTGATGAGTGGCTATAGCGACTACATACACATTCAGTGTGGAGGGGAGATGTTAGTCTCCAGTCTCGTAAGAAGGACACAACCTGATCGAGCACCTCAGTGGGTCTTTCTCGTTGAGAGAGACACCAGGACGAGAAGAGGCACCGTCTAGAGGCGTGTAACCGCCTAGTAGATGGGGCCCTAGCCTGGGTGATGGTCTCCGCCATACAGAGGGGGTAGCCAACCCAGGATCTTCTCGTCCCGTCTAGAGACCAGACATGGTGTTCCAGAGGTCTGATCTGGGATGCCAGAACGTGTCCTTCCCCTGAGAGAGCAGGTCCTCTGTCAGGGGAATGGTTCAGGGGGAGTCGCTGTCCAGAGCATCAACTCTGAAGCCAAGTGCGGTTAGACCAGTGCGGTGTAACCCATAACACTTGGTGCTCCTCTTCCCTGACCTTGCACAGTGTCTGTGCAAGGAGGCTCCTGGGGGGGGAAGGTGTACTTCCACCCGTCCCGCGGTCAGCTGTGCGCAAGGATATCCGTGCCGAGGCTCTGCCTCGGACAGGGAATACCAAAGCGGGCAAATGGTGGTGTTGCGGGAGGCGGACAGGTTTACCTGGGCCTACCCGAACAGCATCCAAATGAGCTGGACTGCGCGGGGGTAGAGTCGTCACTCTCCACGAGGCGTCAACCGACAAGAGAGCACGTCGGCTGTCTAGTTCATTTGCCCGGGGTGTGTGTGGCCCGCAGGGAACGGGTCACATGTTGACTCCACCAGAGGAGGCGTCGAGCAAGATGTGTTAGCTGCTGTGAGCGAACGCCACCCCGACGATCTGATGTACGCTACAGCTATAGTGCTGTCCTCGGACCAGCACGTGCTTGTCCCGCACGAGAGGCCGCAGCCTGCTCAGTGCAAGTAGCACAGCCCACAACTCTTGGCAATTGGTATGCCAGCACAGGCGGGGGTTCGTCCAACGTCGTGCCCGTTCGCCTGTGTGTCCGTTACACACTGCACCGCACCCCTGCAGGGAGGCGTCTGTCGTCACCACGACTTGCCTCATAACCTGCCCAGAGGGACCTTAGTCCGTCGAAAAAGTCATGGAAGACCAGGGGTTATGGTGCGTTGGAAGCAGTGCGTCATCATCAGCAGCGCCTGCTGCCGGTGTGTCACGTTCTCCTCGGACTCGACTCTGGAGCCGGTGTTGGAGCGGTCTCATGTGCATCAACCCGAGGGGTATTACCCCGCGAGGACGCCATGTGTCCCAGGAGCCTCTGAATTGTTTCAGGAGGGGGACCGCTGTCTGCCTGAAATGTTCCAGGCAGTTCAACACCGGCTGGACGCGTACTGCGGACAGTTGCGCCGACATGGTGACAGAGTTGAGTTCCATAGAGGAAGCTCTGCCCTGGAGAGCTTGCCCTTCTCTCGGTTGACCTGGAGTCCCAATCAATCTAGGTGCCGGAGCACCAGGTCCCTTTGTGTACATAACATATCTCTCGAGTGTGCCACCCGTTAAAGATAGTTTAGTACCCGCGCGCCTAGGGCGGCTTCCACGATCTTCTTGAAGACCGTGTAGACAGGGACAGACCGAAAGGGAGGACTCCTTCAGGCTAATTGCCACCAACCAATCTTGACACCTGATAGATGTCAGGAAGCGCCTCTGCGTGAGCCTCCTGAACGGCAACTTGTGAAGGTGCTTTGTTCAGGGTACGCAGACCTATGGCACAACCCACCGTCTTGGGAGCGATGAAGTGCGAGTTGTAACCCACTGAACATCTTGGTTTTGAGGGACGAACTCGATGTCTGTTTTGCCAGAAGGGTGGTGACCTCTACCCGAAGTATGTAGGCGTCCCTGCCTCTGACAGAGGGAGAGATGATGCCCCGACACTTGGGAGAGTCTCTGGTAAACTGAATCATGTAACCAAGACGGACCGTCCTCCTTAGCCACCGAGACAGTGTGGACAGCTCTCGAGCTTCCAGGGACTGTGACAGGGGGACCAAGGGGGCGGTCTGCTTCACCATTCCCACGGAGGGTGGTTGGATGGCTAGCAGAGTCAACCCATGTCGCGGGGGGGGGACCCCGGAGGGAAGGTTGGCTCTGCTTACTTACCTGCCTGGCGGGACAGCTGCACGCACTATCAATTTGAGAGTGGTAGTAGCTGTCGTGAGTGTACGACCCTATGCCTCGCCAAGGCGTGAGGTCGGGATTTCCGGGCACAGTCCAGTGGAGTGTGCGATCGGCTAGAAGAAATACCCTGCTCTCTTTGTGAGTAAGTGGGCGCCAGGCCCTGAAAAGGTTTAGGGACGAGGCAGGAACCGTCCCGTACCGACCGGTCAGAGGTGGAACTGTGAGGGTCGGGCCAGATGTTATTTCCCCCGAGGTCTTCCCGTCAGTGTTTCTTCTTCCTGGAAGGTTGCTGACGGGGTGGAGATTTCCCTTTCGACTTCCTTTTCCGGGATGCAACCTGGGGGTGCATAGGAACCAGGGTGGACGTCGAAGGGGCCCTGGGCTGTTGGGGAGCAGACTTCGCGTGAGAACTCGGAGGCCTGTAGGCGGCCGAGTCGCGACGCGGTAGAATATGGCTTATAGCCTCTGTCTGCTCCTTCACCGCCGAGAACTGCTGAGCAAAGTTCTCGACGGTGTCGCCAAACAGCCCCCCCTGCGAGATGGGTGCGTCGAGAAAGCGGACTTTCTCTGTGTCACTCATCCTCGCAAGGTTGAGCCAGAGGTGTCTCTCTTGGACCACTAGTGTGGACATTGTAAAAGACCACCCATTGGCCCAACGCCGGAATCCAATGTCGTGGTTGAAGGGATCTCGTGTTCTACTTCTCCTCAGTGATTTCTACATGAAGTTATTTAAGAACTGTTACAATTTAGTTCAATTTATATGACTCTGTGGTTAAGACCGATCTGATCTCCAATTTCAATATAAAATAAAATAACTTATTTGTCATTTCAAGTGTATCTGTTGATCAAAGTTAACTTATCTATACATCTCCATACTTAAATATTTATTATTTAGAGTTATTCTTTCGATTGGGACCTGCAGTCGCTCAGAGTCTCACGCCGGCCGGGCTCATGGATCTCACGGACACAAAACGGTCAGTTCCGATCTCTAGTCAGAGGTTGCCGGGTAAACTAATATCATTAAGTTTGGCCGATATGCTTGCTCAGAAACAAACAATAGTTATTTTAGTCACGATCATGCAACTTGCTAGGCCAGATGATAGGTGGAAATCTTGTGAGCTTTAGCAATGCTCCTTTTATAATAAAAATCTAGTATAAACTAGCCCTACCTATCCTGACACATCGATTTTGCGGTAACAGAACAGGTTCCTTTCAATCTACTTGTAATAACAGACTTTGAAGAATTCAGATAATATTAACAATAACAATTTATTATACCAGGCAGGCACAACATTAATTAAAATCATAGAATGCATATACAAAGAAATTCCTAATTTACTAAGCAACGATTATCAACATAGTATAAGAATAAAATAAAACCACAAAGCTTATCATACCTGGTAAAATCGAGACACACAGTTGCAGTGTGGGAAGTTCTGGTTACAGATGCTTCCAAATCGAGACACACAGCTGCAATGTGGGAAGTTCTGGTTACAGAAGCTTCCTTGAGTCTTTTGTCAATTGACCTTATATATGTAACAAAGCCAATGGTCAGCGAGAAACTTGGTTTGTTTGTTTTTCTCGTCACTGAAGAGAACATCAAATGAGATCTCAATCTACATATAAACAGGATTCCCTGAGAAAGTCACACCTCTTTGTGGAGTGCAGGTGATGAATTAGAGTTAAACAGTTTTAATATACTCTCTGTTAGATTTGAAAGAACAAGACCTTTTTACCCATCGCACCATGACCTTTAAAACAATACCATCATCAAAACTTCATACTATGACAATAAATGATATACACAGTATAAAGCGTAAGCATTTTCCCAGTGATCAGGGCCTGAAGAGATGAAGAGGAGGGGTGTGATAAGAAGAGGGGGTTCAATTCCTGGGCATCAACAACCCCTGAGGGAAGGGCAGGATATCTTAGGACTTTTCCAGCTGCCTTACAACATCGTCCGACCCAGGGCCCGTGCCGTCACCTTGGTCGCCGTAGAGCGAGGTCAGTGGCGACACGGAGATCCTGCATTATCCCCGGGTCGGTCTTACCCTCGTGGATCTCTCTCAACGCCTTGGCCTGGTGGACCTGCAGGATGGCCATGGCGTGGAGAGAGGAGGGAGCCTGGCCCGCAGCACTGTAAGCCTTCGCCACCAGGGATGCCAAAGTCTTACAGGCTTTGGACGGAAGGCGAGGCCGATTCCTCCAGGTGGCAGCCGTCTGCGGACACAGTTGCACCGCAACCGCACGCTCCACCTGGGGGATCTCGACATAGCCCTTGGCTGCCCCACCATCGAGGAAAGTAAGGGAGCCGGAGCTGGTTTGACTGGAGCGAGCCGTGAGTGGCGCGTTCCAAGTCTTGCACAGCTCCTCATGCACCTCCGGGAAAAATGGCACCGGGGTTGGGCGCGGTTTGGAACCGCGCTCCGACCCCAGGAACCAAGTATCCAACCACGAGCGTTGGGGAAGAGGCAGTGGCGTACACTGCAGCCCAATGCTCGCGGCAGCCCGGATTAGCATGGCCGACATCTCAACCTCTGCTTCGTCCTGAGCTCGACCCCCCTGGGGGGGGAGCTCGGATTCATCAGGGTCGGATGCCAGCAGATCTCCCTCCGATGCTGCGAGCGACATCTCATCTGCATCACGCATCGTTTCCGAAGAGCGAATCGGGGTGCGAGCGGCCCGTGAGCACTTGGCTGGCGGGTTTACGCTCGCAGAGATCCCCACATCACTAACGCCGCTAACACAGGCGGGATGTCGAGGCCGTAGCCACCGATGTCGCGGACTTTGGGGCCGTAGCCACCAATGTCACAGCCCGGATAGCAGACGAAATGGTGGCTGGTTCCCGTAGGAAGACAGCCACCCGTGATCGCAACTTCTGCAGGACCATCTGCCCGCAGTGCGGGCAAGATGTGTCCACGAACGCTGCTTCAGCGTGCTGGACGCCCAGACACCTAACGCAGCGATTGTGTCCGTCCCCCTCCTCGATGAGAGTGCCGCACCCATGAGAACAGCGGGACATGCCGCGCTGTAGAGTGCTCAGTCCTAAAAAGGACTTTTTGGAAATCAACTCTTTGACATCACTGGAACCGCCGAGACGCCCAGGGGAAGGTCGCTGCAGGTAGGGACGATCCGCTGCAACACATCGTAGATCCGGCAGGTAGTAGTTGAATTGTAGAATTCAGCGTTGTAATCATGAGCGATGGCTCTGAAGAACAAAAGGTAAGTGAATGCTGCACGCCGGCTTCCTTTTATACCGGACATCCGGGGGCGGAGACCGGCATGCAAATTTCATTCGCCAAATTTCATTGGCCTTTTCTGTAGTAGTCAGAGTTGATTGGTTCTCAAGGGCGAACCCCATCTGTTGTTCTCGACACAACGTCGAGAGACCGACAGAAAGGGAACCAGGAACAATAAGTTGATGTATTGATAAGAACCCAACAGCAGAATGATTCTGAACAACAACATTTACAATACAACTTTCGATTAGGCGCATCCACAAGAAGAGGACGTTCATCCTGGAAAGTGGGCCTTTTTCTTCTCCCAGTACCAGACATTCAGAGCCTTTCATCCTTGTTTGACCGGAATGCGCTCACGAATAATGGATTAGGTTTGTCATGTACTCATAAGCAATGGAGTAATTCATTGTATTATAAAATTATTTAAAATATTGTTTACAATGCATCATTTTAAAACATTTTAAGTCAGTGCTTACACTTAAAGTTTTTAGAGAACAATTTTCTTCCAAACGTATTTTATTTACAAATTTTTTTTCAAGGAGTTCCAGCAAAAGAGGTAGCAGATGGCATCCTGTCAACTATAGACTTAAACTGGAGCCTGGCAGATCTAAACCATTTTGTTTGTCACCTATGATTAGTTTGAATCTTGTGGGCTTTGAGTTGGCTCAAGTTGACAAGGGTAAAAAATCAAGAAGGTCCAAGCAAACTCTGTGAGAGATCTGAAGAAGGTTGTCGGGAAAAGCAGGCTTTATGTTCTTCCTCGTGCTGAAGTGAGCCAGGTACAGAACATAATGTTTATTGCTTTGATAACTACTGATTTTATGATTTTATCCATGTTTTCTAAAATATTGTAACAAAACATGGTGATGCAATTACAGATGAGCAATGTGCCTCAGAGTCAACCTCCAAACATTACTGCAACAGATCCTGTAACATTGCTTCCTGTAACAGCAAGTGATTTAGAGGGGATTTTATTCTTAAGAATGATTCAGTTGATTACATGAATTGAGATTCTAATGTGATGTTGTTTATTGCTAGGTCATTGGTAACTTTGCTGTCTTTTGTCCCCAATGTTGAAAAGCTTATTTTTAGGACTGCAATGCTTTTATCCTTATTTCTAAAATATTGTAACTATTTTTTATATAATGTATTAAAGACGTTGTTTAAAAATGTCTTTATAGGAATGGAGGGCTTTAAGGAGGCAACAACACATAGAATATAATGAATCATTAAGAGCTGATCAGGAAATGTATTTCTTTTTTTAGCATTGTATGTGTATGCCAATGTAAGCCAAAATATTCTTGTATACTGATGATTTCACATATTAACAGGATCGGCCAAGACAAGAATTATCAGAATTTGAAGAACGACGCTTAAAGGTGCATTGTCTGTTTTTTCTTACATTTTCTCAGAAAGTCAGTCTTTAGAAGTCTTCTGACTATTACATTGGGTTTCCTACAAATAATATAGTATGTGACCCAGTTTGCAAAAACTCAGTAAAACACATAGAAAATTTACTTTTTCTGTTTTCTAAATAAATTGTGTGAATATGAAACTGTAATTTTGATATATTTTATATTAACTGAGTAAGAGTGTGTAAAATATTGAAATCTTAGTGAAATTGATGCTTCTAATAAAACTGATGCTTGTTTTCGCATAATAACTTCAGCCTGGTTTTCACAGGCAGTGTCATATATTTTTGTCTCAGAGAATAGAAGAAAGACAAAAGGACTGAGAACCTGAGGGGATGGATACCTCTGAAATTCACTTTCCCGGATGGGACAGTAGAAACGTCTCGGTTACGTATGTAACCTCGGTTCCATGGAGGGAACGAGACGTTGTGTTGAGAGACAGACCTCTATCTTGAGAACCTATCATCTCCGAGAGGAATTTCTAAACGCCAATAGGATTGGCGAATGGCATGCCCACGCCAGTCTCCGCCCCGTACATACGGGTATAAAAGGAAGATGGCGGCGGTCATTCACTCACCTTTGTGCTGAGGAACCTGAGAGAGTCTCCCGGTCGCTGCAGCGGATCGGCGCAGTGTTGTGGCATGAAGACACAACGTCTCGTTCCCTCCATCAGGGAACCGAGGTTACATACGTAACCGAGCCGTTCCCCTTCAGTCGGTCTCTCGACGTTGTGTTGAGACAGACTGGGGAAGTATCTCTACAAGCCACGGCACTATGCCGCATTACAACCTCCAGCGGAGCGACAGTGACTGGCCTAGCGAGTCAAGACTGAGCGCTATCGCGAGATGTAATCGTCCAGTGGATTCAGTATCAGACATACTAAGAAGCTTCTACTGACGGTCATCACAGACGGTTGCGTTTACCCCTGTAACGAGGTCCCTTCCGGGCCGCACTGGGAAAAACACTACTCTCCTCTTGAAGAGTGTGTTGCGGAGCCCACATCCTGCCACTTGGGGAGGTACATGTGGAGGTATTAAGCATGGTCTTCCCCATAGGGAGAGCGCATGCGGGAATGTGTCCACCCGACTCGGGGGACAGTGACTCGGTGGGCACCTATAGGGGAAAACGTGAAGAATCTACATACGGGACTACCCTGTAGGGGAGTCACTACGTATGGGGCATTAGTCCAAGTATAGGGGTCTGCCTGAATAGGGGTGACTCTACCAGTACTGGACCTGGTTCCAACAGATCGCTCCACCCGATCTATTACCAAATGCCATGCTTAATGATGGATGGAAGCCTATACTTCACCTTAAGGGGGAATAGTAGGGAGGCTGATAGCGCACTATACTCACCTAAGAGGGGAGATGGCGCTTTCGCAGACGTACATCCAGGACAGATGCCGGCCCCTATCCTTGCCGGACGCGGGCTGACACCTGTTCCACTCAGAGGTTGCAAAACCTCATGAAGGTACTGGGCGTAGCCCAACCCGCAGCACTACATATGTCTGCCAGTGTGGCGCCCTGGGTCAATGTCCACGAGGAGGCCACGCTCCGTGAGGAGTGGGTTCTCACTACAAGTAGGCATTGACCCGAGGATTGGTACGCCAAATGGCATTCACAATCCAGCACGCCAGACTCTGTTTGGAGACAGTCCTCCCCTGGGGCTGTCTCTGTAACAGACCACGGCTGCTCAGAGCTCTAAGGGCTCTGTGTGCGGTCATGCAAACGTGGTATGCGTGTAGGACACAGCACGTAGAAGGTTGGGTCTTTCTCCCAGAGGGGACGCCTGCAGGCTCACCATCTGACGGAAGGCATGATGGGAACCTTGGGCACGTAACTGGGCCTGGATCTCAGGATCACGTGAGGGTTACCAGGGCCAATTCTAGGCACCCCGGGGACACGGAAGCCTGGAGGTTCCCCATCCTCTTGATGGAACGAGCACCGTCAGGAGCACAGTCTTCATCGTTACCGAAGAAGAGAGGCGTCTTCCGAGGGGCTCAAACGCTCAAGAGGGTGTGCGAGGTGGATTTACCCTCCTCGCACCTAGAGGAACCTAGTGACCAGGTCGTGCTGACCGGAAACTTACCCTCCACATGATCGTGCTGAGCGGCTAAGCGGCTACACACACTCTCAATGTGGACGAGGTGAGGTAACTCTCTAGTTTCTGTTGTAAAAATGTCAACACCAACCCAATCGGCAACTCTCATGGACCGTCAGCGGCAAGCCGCTCAAACTCTCCTCTCCCCGTCCAAGACCAGGCATGGAGGATCCAGAGGCCTGGAAAGGGGGCCACACCGTGCCCTTCCCCTACGGGAGATCGTCAGGGGAATCGGTCAGGGGGGGCTGTCATCAGAGCCACCAGGTCTGGGAACCAAGTCTGGTTGGGCCAGGATGGCGCAACTAGCAGGACTTGATGCCGCTCCTCCCTGACCCTGCACAGGTCTGTGCAGGGAGGCTCACTGGGGGGGTCTCCTCTTGTCCCACGGTCAGCTGTGCGCTAGGGCGTCCCTGCCGAGGGAACCCTCGGTCAGGGAGGCCCAAGCGGGAATGGGTGGGGTTCAGGCAGGGTACAGGATCACCTGTGTCTTGCCGAACCGCTCCCATCAAGCCGGACTGCGATGGAGTCGCCATCCTCCACGGGGAGTTTCCTGCCGAGAGAGCACATAGGCTGTACAGGTTCTCCAGCATGAATGTGCTTGCAGAGACTTGATGACTCCACAGGGGGAGGCGTCGGGCGGGTTGCGACTTTCGCCGTGAGAATGTGCCGCCCTCGATTGAGTACGCCACGGCAAAATGTGCTGTCCGACCGGACTAGCACATAAGTCCTGCACTAGGGGCAACAGCCTCCTCAGTGCCAGAGGACAGTCAACAACTCCAGGCACAATGTGCCGTCACAGTTGGGACCGTCCAGTCCGCTACTGCGTGCCCGTTGCACACTGCCCCTCATCCTTTCAGGGAGGCGTCAGCCGTACCACGGCGCGCCTCAACCTGCCCGAGCGGAACCCCTGCTCGGAAGGGTCAAATCTGACCAGGAATGAGGGTGCACCGGCACTGAGGCGTAACCGTCATCCCCTAGCGTCGGGGTGCCACGCCGTTCCCGGAACCCGACTCTGAGGCCAGTGCTGAAGCGGTCACATGGACATCAACCCGAGCGGGATACCCCTGCCGAGGATGTCACATGCCCCAGGAGCCTCCGAAGTGTTTCGGTGGGACCGCTGGACCCTACCTGATCCGTGTCAGGTAGTGCAGCACTTACTGTATGTAGACAGATATCCAGACAGAGTCTAGTTCCATACCGAGAGAAGAGGTGCTCAGCGTTGGGGTGAGCAGGCTCTTATCCCAGTTGACCTGAGGCCCAAGACGGTCTAGGTGCCGAAGCACGAGGTCCCTCGCGTACCCAACATCTCACGAGTGTGCCTAAGGCAGCAGTCACCGAGACAGTTGAGAATTCGCACGCCTGTACCCAGAGGGGAACAAGGCGGTCTCACTGAGTTTATACAAACCCGAGGAGGCAGGGCCAGACCGAAGGGTTGGATGCTGTATTGCCACGCTCTTCCCTCGAGCACGAACCGCATAAGGTCGGTGTCGAGGGAGGATGACGTACGCATCCTTCAGGTCGATTGCCACGAACCAATCCTGGTGACGAATTGAAGCCAAGATGCGCATCTGCGTCAAGATCCTAAGCTGCAGCCGGAGGTGCCTGTTTAGGAGATGCAGATCCAAGATGGAGCGCTGCCCCCCCCATTTTTCAGGCACTATGAAGTATGGGTGTAACCCCAGGGACATCTTGGTTATCGGGACTGAATCGACCATATGTTCGCCGCAGGGCGGCGACCTCCTCCCGAAGTGCGGGGGCATTCCCTCCTCGCACCGAGGTGAACGGAATGCCCCGAAACTTCGGTGGGCATGGCGAACTGGATCGTACAACCGAGATGGAACGTCCTCTCCAGCCACCGTGACGGGCTGATGCACCGTGACAACGGGGTCAGAGGGGCGATCTCCTTCACCATACCTGGGAGGGCTGGCAGCACCGCTACAGCACGCTCCACCCGGGGGATGTCAACATAGCCTCGGCCCGCTCCGCCCTCCAGGGAAGTCACAGCTGCAGAGCTCATGAGTGTGGAACGCGCCGAAAAGGGGCGCATTCCATGGCCTCGTGAGCTCCTCATGCACCTCCGGGAGAACGGCACCGGGGTGGTTCGCGGTTTTTCACCACGCCCCGCCCCCAGAAACCATTCTTCCAGCCGCGAGTGTTTTCGGGGAGGGCGGTGTAACGCACTGCAACCCGATGCTCACAGCTGCCCGGGATAGCATGGCCGACATCTCCGGGTCGGTCTCATCACGAGCTCTACCGCCTGTGGGTGGGAGCTCGGAGAGATCGTCCGCGTCAGATGCCAGTAGGCAGCTGTCCGATGCTGCGACAGAGATTTTGTCCTCATCCCGTTTACGAGCCTTCCCGCTATGGAACGGTCAACGCACCAGGTGAGCGAACTGGGGTATGGGCGGTCCGCCGAGCCGGAGCTGGCTGAGCGACATCCATAGAGGTCCCCATATCACCCCCGCTGCTCGTCAAGGCGGTCGACCTCGCCGAAGCGGCAGCGAGCGGGTTGGTGGCAACAGTCCCGAAGAACGTCGCCAGCCGTGACCACAACACCTTGATAGACATGTCCTCGCAGTCAGAACATGTCATATCAACGAAACCGGCTTCAGCATGCTTGATGCCCAAACATGTGACGCGGGTTTCATGGCCGTCTGACTCGAGATGAGTCTGTTTTTCAGGTTCTGTTTGTCTTCGTTGGCTCACATCCTTAAGCCAGTGAATATTTTTACATTAGGGCAGCTACATCCTCTGTATCTATTATCAACACAGTTTCTGGAAGTCTTCTTGATCACTACTTTACTTTCCCAATGAACATTCATGTTCGATGGATGGACATGCAGGATGTGCAGGTGAATAAATTCCCATAAGTGTTTCTAACTATTACAGGATGTTCTAAAGCCACACATAATTTAAGGGTCCAATTACATTACCATTGTGTTAAATCCCTTTAATTTATGACATATAACGTATTACCAAAATTGGATATATGACAGATTTTTACTTGTAATAATTTATGCTTGTTTTGTGTTATTTTCTCAAAGGACATTTTTCAACAGCAAAATCTAGTTGTTTTGCCAACATCAGATCAATCTGAAGTAAGTGATGACCTTGAAGTACCTTCTCTGGAAGATATGTACTCCGATCACATTGAGGTTGTAGGTGACTTACAAGTACTAGATCCTGGATCAGCAACATACTCCAACTATTGACATAATGCCAGACAATGAGATTCTAGAGCTAGATGAACTTCTAGATGCTTCTGAAGTTGTGTAAGTAGCTTATATTGTGGTTGAAATTGTTGCTTTAAACTAATTTGTGTGCACTTACAATTTTTTGTTTGTTTCAATTGTTTGTTTATACTTTTTTTGTATACCTTATGGCATTGTTAGGAAATTGGAATGTTCTACAGAAAATATCCTTTTGGAACTTGGGAAAGAAATAAACTACAATTCAAGTTGCAGATTTAATATAAATAGGAAGAATGTGCTGGATGGTGCACTCAGAGCGTTTAGTCGGAAGTCCTATAATCCCTTCAGGAGAAATTCTGTCAAACTCTCTGATGAATGTGGAAATTTTGAGGAAGCTGTTGATAAGGAGGCCCAAGGAGAGAGTTCCTCACCTTGCTTACAGAGGAGATTGAGAAATCTTCAATGTTTGCCGGCCCAGATGGACAGAAAAACCTTGCTCTTGACTCAGTAGGCAAGTCACAATATAATTGTTTTAATTCTAGGATTTTCAGTTTGAGTGGAAGAATGTTTAAAGAGATATGAGATATGTCATCCTTCACAACCATATCATTATTGTAAATTTTCCACCTTAGCTGTGAGAGAAGATCGATACTACTTAATTGGAAAAGCAATTGCTGCCAGCATGGTTCATGGGGGACCATCTCCAGGATTTTTTTCTCCCACCTTATTTAAGTGCATCACCAATGGCAATGTGTCACCCACCATCAAAGATGTGAATGACTTTGACATGACAGCTAAATTCACAAAATATTTTTTTCTAAATTAAATAACTGTACATTGTCGTATTCAAACATGTTTTGACTTTCATTTCACAATACACATAACAGGTTTAAAATGCTTATAATTCTGCAGATTTTACATGCTGCATCCATGGAGGAGTTTTATCAGGCAACAGAGGGTATGAGTGAATACCTAGCACATGCAGGCTGCCTTCGAGCTGTAAAGTGCCTTCAAGACAAAGATCTGCTTTTGCAAGACATCCTCTTGTTCCAAGTTGTGAACAGACTCCATGGTCCACTTAAACGGTAAGTATGTGTATGATTACTCGGCTCTCAGGAATATATATTTTATACTTAATACTTAAATCTTAGACCATTAACCTCATTAATAATGATAATCATTTCGTAATATTTTTGACATATTTGGATAGTAAGGCATATTGCCATACTATTTTACTTGTAAGGATTAACAATGGTGTGGGTTTTATGCCATTTCAAACTTAGCCTGTTATCCTTTTTTTTACTTTTTAACAAGTGATCCTGTCTGTTGAAAATCCAGCTCAAATTCTTTTTTGTGATACTGTTTTTTACATTCAGGGTGATTGTGATGACATGATGTAAAGTACACTGTGAAAATGTAACCTTGATATCTTTATTTTTTTCTTTACAACTTTAAAGTAAAAGGATTAAGTTTGTGATTTAACAACTAACTCCAGCATCCCATTTTTTGTATTTTTCTTGAAGATTCAAGGAAGGCCTGAAGACTCTTGTCTTGGATTGTTAGATGTTGTTAAACATAAAGATGCCTTCAGAGCCCTTTTTTGCAGCCCACAAAAGCCATTTACTGCAGTCAGCCTGGATGAGTTATTTGAAATTCGTTACTCCATTGCTGGAAGTAACAGGCGGGCACAAGAAAACCTTACAGTAGCCTTTTGGAGGGACTATCTTCTGGATGCAGAAGGCAAGTAATGGGACCGATTGGTATTTGTGGTTTCTTGGGTAATTGGAAAAGTTAGTACACATATAAAATGGCATAGACCATTAACACACACATACATAAAACTCCTACATTTCTTAGTACTCAAAATCCTGGACAAAATCTGGACAAAATCCTTATGTTTGCAACTGGATATAGTGTTCTGCCTGCCATTGGATTAAAGCCACAGCCTTCCATTGAGTTCTTATGCGCTGAAGATGCCTTACCTTTGTCTGCTTCAGTGAGAGAGAAGTTTCCAACTGCAAACACATGCGTGAACTGCTTGCGTCTTCTCTTGCACAAGGACTATGCCACTTTTAAGTCGAATATGGACTTTGCCATTTGCAACACACAAGGATTTGATCAGGAGTAGGATAAAACTCATCTAAGATTCACTACAGTTCTTTTATTGAAAAGTCCCTTCATTAAAAAAAAAACATATTTTCTTATTTTTTTTATGTCTTTAGAAATAAAGCTATACTTGTTCACATTTTTTGACAGTTTGTTTTGTTTTAGTCTTTCATTTTAAACATGTTCTTAATAAAAGGGACCAGAAAGACTTAAATGTTACAGTAAGTCAAGTTTAATGAATTCAAATGTTACATTTACACAAATAAAAGGAATTTTAATGCTTTAAATGGAGCTGACCATTTCTTAGTTTTTCCATTCCATTTTCTACCGCTTGTCCGAACTACCTCGGGTCACGGGCCATTTCTTAGTAGTTAATTTAATTTTGTATTCCGTTTCATTCAAAAAAGTAATTTAATGGTTCTGCATTGATCTTAAAAAAGAAGATAAAGAAATAAACAAACTACAGATAAATGGAGAGGCACACTCCAACATTCACAAACTTGTCATACAGTTAGAGATTTCGTTGCAACACATTTGATATTTTACGTTCAAGTCTGCAATGCCCTCTATGGCTCTCAAACATCTTGTTGTTGTTCCTGGTGTTGTGGCAGAATCGATCACCAATGTTGGAAGAAATCACGAAGACCAAGAAGCCAAGTTTCAAAAGGTTTCAATCTTTATTTGCTCGAGCAAAGCCAAAGAGAGACATAGGCTACAGAGTTCATCTGAAGATGTACAACGAACACATATCTGACTCCATCTCTTATACTTTGTTCTTCAAGTTGTTATCACAGTTTAAACCAATCATGTATAGCTGACATCACCTTCTTCCAACCAGGTTTTACATGATGTCACCTTTTTGTTTAGTCTGTCCTCTTTTGACCTTCCACAGTTAAATGTCAAGCAGCTTACATCAGAATTTAACTGTGGCAAAACCTTTCTAAAACTTTGAAAAGAAAGCCACATACATCCATCTTTAAATGTAGATGTATGTAATTTTGTCATTTATTGCAACAAGCTTAGTATACTACAAAAGGTTAATACTTCAAGCAATAACAATTGACCACATACAGTGTTGCTTTTTCCTTCGTACCAACTAATGTTTACAAAAGTGTGTGTGCTACAAAAATGTATATGTATGTGTGATGCTGAGCAGATATGGTACTGCTTCGTGCCTAGTTTATGAGGCCCATAACCTTTGACCCATGAGGCTCTCTGTCTTTTGCTAAGAAAGAAGTGTATGTGACCTAGACCTGACTTAAATAAAAACTTAATAGTATAATAGAAAAACCACCATACTGGCTAAGGTCAACACTCGGTTGTTGGACATAAACGGCAGGGAACTCGTTTCCCAAATCAGCTGGGAAGTCATGAATTCCATGATGTGCCAAAAGTGCCTCCAAATTGTGTTCCCTGAATGGATCATCTCCAAATACATTGTTGATAGATGTGCTGTCTACCCACATGTTGGTAAGCATGCCATCAGTCCATATCTGAAATGGTGTTCGATTGTGTTCTGTTCTTAGGCAGTGGTGATTCCAGGCCTCACGAAACCTGCTCAGTCTGCTCTGTATTTCTATTAAATACACAAGATGAAGGGAAAGCTTGTGTATGTCATTTGCAGGATCAAGTGTGCCATTGTCCTCAAGGCTGTAAAATTCGTTGTAGAAACTATGTAAAACATGCAAGAAAACATCTCTCCAAAGGCGCTCGGTTCTCTGGTTGTGCACAGATTCCCCTGTGATGTGGCTTCTATGCTCTACACCATGAACAACATTCATGAACAATGAACCACTTGTGTGTTCTCTCCTCCATGATCTGATCGCACTCTAGATGGAAGTCCATAAACGCATGTGGCTTTTAAAAACTGTGTAAGCACAGTGGCAGCTCTGTTGTTGGCATTACAATTCAGGTATGTTATCCGCCAGAAACTATGATCAAACTATGTATGTTTTATCATTCATCAAAGTGGATGAACAAAGTGTAGTGCCCTAGGGTGACCATATTTGAACTGTACCCTCCCTAACTCACATGTTAGAGCAACATGAACGTGAACTTTACAACCATTTCTAACTAACAATAACCAATGTAGACTAACGATGATGTACAAAAGGCGATTTGCAAACTAAGAAGCAATTAAAGCAATCATATTGTGTAATTTCTGAGTGATTTTGTGCACTGGACATATTTAGATATATTTTATGTGCACTGGACATATTTAGATATATTTTACGTGCACTGGGCACTGTTATTCACCCCGGTTATAAAGAAGTATTCATAGGAATGTTTGTAACATAATTGTGTTAGTAGATCAGAAATCACAGAAATCACATTAACTTAGATGAGTATTAGAATCAAGATTGTTTGAATGATAGAATCAACATACTTATGCTTGATAGAAATGATAGAATCAACATACGTATACTTATGCAGTAATTGTTTTCATAAAAATATTTTAATCATTTTCAGCAATACAAAATCCAGTGATGTTTTAAAGGCCTGACCCAAATATGTCAAAACTTATTAAAAAAAGGAGGCAAGGTTGAACTTCCACTATCAGACCAAAAACCTGGTGGCGCAGCTAAGGAGTCAATCCAATATCAGACCAAAGACCTTGTAGCGCAGCTTATTTAAAAAAAAATGAATCAATGCTGACGTTCCACCATTAGATCAAAAACCTTGTTGCCTTGAAATAAGGGTGGCAGACAAAAACAGTTGGATATTAAAAAATAAGAGATAATGGGAATCTACCTGATTGGTTTCGAAAGGAAACGCCTCTGAGTAGTTTCAGTATAACTAGAGGTTAGAAAACACCCGATTTTCAGATGCTTTTTGGGAACATCTCACTTTGTTTGACTTGAACAAATAAAGTTAAATCTTTGACACCTGGACCTTCTTTGTCTGAGCAATTTTTTGAACTGCAAGATCAGCATTTTCTCCTCATCAATCACAACACAAACGTGCACCTGGTTACTAAATCTGCTCACAGCATGAGCTGATGCTCCAGTTGTACTGGTTGAGACGTTAGTTTTGCTGCCTTCTGCTGGCGATGCCGATGTCTCTGTCTTTTCTTCATTTCTAAGAAAAACAATGATATTGCAGGTAAGTATGGAAGGGTGGCTATGTGTCATGATACTTTATCTTTTTGTTCATTTACGTTTGGCACAAAGGCTGAACTCATGCTAATCCATTTTGAAGTTAATGTTATAAATTGACGAGACCTGACGGGGGAAATGCACTGTGACGTGAACCAATCGCAATTATTTATATGCATTTATTTTATATTCTCTTTCTTTATATTGTACAATTTAACATTCATTTTGTATATTCTTTTCTTACAGTATGAAAATATTTTAAAGGTGTAGACATTATCTTAATGACTTCGTGCCCACTAGCTGGTGCCTTAGAGTACTCGTTCAATCCAGTCTATGGATAATTGGGCCCTGACAGTAAGGTTGTCATTATTGCCTTGTGCAGTTATGAAACCTAGACATATGATTTCTTGAAGACGTTTCCTGTGATCTCCTTTGTACTTTATATGACTTATTTTACAGAAATAAATGAGCTTGATGCAACATGTCTCTGTTGGCATCTCTTGCTCCCAGACCTCTGCTGGGAACATTGTCTCACAACATCCAAACCATTTATTACTTTGGTCAAATTATGTGAAGAGTGATCCAAGCGCAAAAAAGAAGATATAAAGTTCAAAAAAGAAACCTAGAGTTTAACAACACTCTAAAAAAATGTGTTATATTATACTGGAATTTTCCATATTAATTTTTACTGTTGTTTTAGCTGTATTTTACATTTTGCACTGCGTTAAATTACATTTTAGCATTAATTGAAATGGTCATTTTCTGCCAGTACTTCATTGTGTTTTATTGGATCTTTTATAGTGAACAACACTGGACTACTTAAGTTTATGGAGCATTTCAAAGCTGCATAAGGTGTTAATGTTAAGTCTGTATTTTATTGTAAGATTCAAATAAAAAAATGTTGACTTACTGTATATACATATATGCATTTATAAATCTAAATATGAATATATATATTTATATCTGTGTATCCTTGCATGTATTATGCATATAAATCATATTGTTAACAGCTAAAAATTAAAATGTATCAACATTTAAGGTCTTCAAAGATAAATGCTTTATTTAGTTAAGCTATATTCTCACTGAACAATAATAATGACAGATCATAAACTAACACTACAAAATTAAACTAAAGTCAGCACAAATGTAACTATTATAATAAAAAATGACACAAGTTAAACCTAAGAAAATGAGATTAAACATAAAATAAATCAATATTTAAAACATGCAATTACCTCTGAGCCATGTTTTGTCCTGACAGTCATTAAGGAAATTGTCCTTGAAAATCCTCCTTTAAATCAAATTCAAATTGAAACATTAAAGTTTCTTTGGCCAGCAGAGTGTCATCGTTTCTTTCTGCTGTGGGAAACTGCAGAAGGGCTTTTTTCTGGTCTTTCTCTGTCAGCGTCAGATACCAAGCCTCTTCCACTGAACCTCTGAAAAGATGTGGATTGACCTTCAGCTTCTGAACTGCTGTGTGGAGGTCTTTTGTTATCCATGGCTCCTTCATGACAGATATAAAATAAACAACCAATAGGATCGCATACAAATACAGCAGTAAGGATGAGTCAGGAAATGTTCAATGCCAATGAAAATAAGTATGCTTTCAAATTGGATTTAAATGTATTGAATATTGTAGCAGATCAGATGTAGGCTGTGACCGCATCATTTAGGACTAAAATGTAGGTGATTGCACCTTTGCAGTCATTAATGTAGTTGTAGGCATGTAATGTTGGTCAGAGTCCCTGGATCTGAAGAATCTTGACTGAGAGATTTGTTGTAATAAATCAGAGATGTTCTGTGGTGCCTGGTTTTGCAGGAATTTTAAAAGAAGTAACCAAAGTTTAAAATCCATCTTGTATTTCACTGGTAGCCATTGAAGCGATATTAAAACTGCTATGATGTGCGCACTTTTGAGCTTATAAGCAGCTGGGCTTCAGCATTTTGAACTCTTTTGCATTTTTTTTGCAAGGCAAAACTAATTTAAGTTCATATTGTACAACTCCTTCCAACAAATCGTGCATAATATCAACAGTAAAGTTATCAGTGCTATGAAAAAACTGTAAGGAATTTATCACACAAGGCTTTTTAACATCATGAACTGAATGGAGTGTAGGACTTTCATTAAGTGCTTTACAATGCTCAGCGTGAAGTTCTTTGGAACGTAAAACAAGTTTCGGATGATCCTCAGTAAATACAGTTTGAACTTCATCCTTACTAACCAAGCAAACTCGACAAAAATGTGTTCCACTGAAAGATTCAACAAAACCTAACAAACCATTTAAGGCAAGATTATCTCCTGTGACTTGTATTACTGAGCCAAACAAAGGGCTTTCAAAAAAAAGGAATGAATCCCTTCAGTTTCTAACATTTTCAGATCATCAATGAGAGGCTTCAGTATCATCTCAAAGCCATAAGTCTTTAAATCTGCAGTGTAAAAAAGAGCCGCAAGGTGGATATTCATCAACACAGAGTTATACTTGGGTAAAAGATTTTTAGTCAATTAAAGTCAATTAAACACAACCAAGTTTGTGGATTCCCTTTTTCGATCCTAAAGGGTTTGCAATCTCAAAATCGTCATAATACAGAAGAATCTGAAGTGCATGGTTCTGTTGAGAGAACATTGCATGTTGTTGGAAATATGAGCCATCAATATCCTTGTAAACACCGTTTGTACTTTGTCTAATTTCCAAGAAACTCTCTCTCACGTCTTTGTTCTTTGTATTCACTTATGGGTCTACATCAAAAGCTGCGGGACAAGTAGCGCGCCAAAATGTGTCCAGAAGTATATACAACAGTAGCTGCAGTGCAGATAATCTTGATGGTAAGCGGGTCAAAATAACAGTGCCAGTGACTCAAGACCCTCACTATCCTCGGAGGTGGTTAAAGTATACAAACATTGAGAACAACTGCTCACATGCACTTATTAGGTCTATCCAAGTGTATCGGAGGCCAGCTAGTAAAGTGCTGTGCAGTGTGTATAATGACAACACAAAAGAACACATTCGAACATAATATTATTTTATAGTAATTTGCTCATGACTTCACTTGTTGCTATACATAAACTATGAACTATTACTACAGGTCACATTTCATCAAACTGATTTGATTGCTGATTTATGTTCTTCTTATGCAAACGGCAGTTTCTTCGATGGCCTTTCTGACTGCGGCACTTCTCCGCCCTCAGCTGGCCTCCCTGCGTCGTCTTTGGTCGATATTAACCAATGTTTCATATCGATAAATACAAATATCCTAAATTTAAAGCCTGAAAAATTATCTGCGTGCACACATGAGGACTGTTAACATGGTGCTGTTAATTGACTTGCTGATGTTGTTAATGTGATGTAATCTCCTCGGGTCGTGATCGAGGGGAAGTCAATTCTAAAGGCTGGTGGCTTTTTATTTGCATGGTTTTATTTTTGACTTAACTAATATTTTCATATTTTGTTACACTTATTTATAAAAAAAGATTTCTGTTTTTTTCAGAAAGTGAATTTATTTTATGTTTAACAGACAACAAAAAATTGGTTTGCTTCACTTTTTCTAGTGGTTCTCTATGGTTGCTCTCCTGAAAAATCTAATAAACAGTGTGCATCAGTTGAATTTTAGAGTATTTTTATTACTAAGAATTATTCATCTCAAATACACTAGTGTATTCCACTAAAGTTTAATGTGCTGTCATGTACTGGCTTGCATACAGTTTTGCTGTTTGTTCATTGACCACCTTTGGGTATCTGACATAACAAACATGAATGTCCTTTTGTATTTTTTATTTATCCTGAAGAACAGACATGAAATGAAATTTCTTTCAGAAATCACTTGTGTTTGTGTGCAGGGTTTTAGTGGCATGGAAAAGATGACTTTTGTTCTGCTTAATGGCTCTGACCCACAGCTGCAACTCAAACTCTTGCTTTAAACACACAGACACTAGTGTATTCCCATTAAGTTTATTTGATTAATTCAAGTATAACATAAACCTGAATAGATGCAGTGACAACATGAGGGGTAAACACAAGAGAGTGATATAGGGAGAAGAACTATCAAACAAACCAATATAAAAACACATACACAAGCATTCAAAACATTTGTGTAATAAGGTTCAATAAAAGGAAGGAAGGAGGCGGGAACCGGTAAACATTTAAACATTTAATTAAAGAATAACAAAGTAAATAAACAGCCGGCAGCCCTCGGTCCTCAACCAGCCGGGGTTCTCTCCATTGTGGTGCCTTGTGGTGGCCCTGGGCGCTTGGTGGACGGCTCGACCCCTTGGGCGGACGGACGCAGGCTCCGGCCTCTGGCGGACGGTGGCAACTCCAACGCTCCCGCTTGGACGATAGCCACCGCACCTCGAACCAGGGGAGCGGCAACAAAGGTCGCCGTCCCACTGAAGCTTTGGCGGCCCACAATGGCTCCTCCTCTTCTCCAGAACCACCGCTTCGGGCACCCGAACTCTCCGGCACCGCGAGGCCACTCATAAGCCACACAAATAAGCAGAGCTTATGTTCACCAGATTTAACCATAGTGTGGCCTGATGTGGGGAATGCGCTGTCTCTCTTCACGACAAACAGTAATGAAGGGACTGGAGATTCTTAGACTGTAGCTCATCTTCTCGCTGCAAGAGATTAAAAAACAGTGTGAGCTTATACTTAAAGAATAAAAAAAATAAGAAGAATAAAGAAATACAAACATGAAAGGTACTTATCTTCTTTGTCCTGGAGAAATAAGATGACGAGAACAGGCCTTCTCACTGTAATATATCATGTATATAAATAAATACAATAACACAAATAACAAACGTGAACATGAAATTTCATTATGTCAAATTCATCTTGTGTTGTCCATCAGGAGATGAGAAGTGAAGTTTACTGGACAACAGGTGCATGGTTTTGAGAGCACACTCATGCAGTCTTGTGTTGTCCATCAGGAGATGAGAAAGTGAAGTTTACTGGACAACAGGTGCATGGTTTTGAGAGCACACTCATGCAGTCTTGTGTTGTCCATCAGGAGATGAGAAAGTGAAGTTTTCTGGACAACAGGTGCATGGTTCTGACTGCACACTAAAACAGTCTTGCGTTGCCAGTTCACTGCATCAGCAGCCGGGGTCTATTCCCAATCGAGATCTAGACCCTCTGCCCTGTAGGACTTCTTCTTGTCTCCGTAATCAAAACAGAGTGCTTCATTGCACTGGATCTTCTTGATTGCGAGGAACAAGATCACATCCTTCTCCATGTCATCCTGATAAACCGTAAACAGCCTGGGGCGTATGTTGGCGTGCTTCCCTGAGTGGCGAATGTGGTGGCAGAACGGCTGCTTCTCAGGGTGGCATTCACAGCTGCTGGAGTCTACACACATCTGCTCGTCCTTCCTGTTTGTATAGAAAAACAGGCACCCAGTTTCACCCTCGCCAGTTTGAATTTGCTGGCCCTCACTTGCTGTGACTACACGTCCGTGATAGTCACATATGACCTCTCCGATCTGGAAAGTACGTGTTGTGACAACGTCCTTATCCCTCACTTCCAGGCCTTTCCACCTTTGTGAGGTGGTGCGTTGCCGGATGTGTGAGCAGTCCATCACAGCACGGACGGGTCCCGGCGGCTTCCAGTCACTGGCGATGCGTGCGTAGGAAGGGGTGTTGCTCTTCCAGCCCTGGCTTGTAATCCACCAATGACTTTTCTTCCTTTGGAAGTCGCCGGCCAAAGTGTGCTGCAAAGAAACAAGAACAATTTAGTTACTTGTATTGTACTACAATCTTCAATATTGTATACAGCAGTGAGAGTTGTTTGCCAAAATGAAAACAAAATACTTACAGATGACAGACTGCACTCGCAGTCTCATCTGTGCCTTAATCCAGCGCTCATAGAGCTGCCTCTGGAATGTCACAGACACCACTGAGCGCACATTCCTGTCAGGCACTTTCCCGTCCAATGTCACTGGGTGTGTGAGGAGCAGTGTGTCGTATGCCTTCTGCACATCCAGCTGCTCCTCAGAGGTATGCGTGATTTCATCCTCACTGCCGGAAGAAAGTGGGGATGGAGCATTTCCAGACTGTTCGTCAGACTCAGATCTAAAAAACAAAATAAATATATATTTATACACGATATATTAGAATAATGATAACAAAATGCAGTTTTTCAGTTGTGTCGAGATGATACAAGGATGCTTACCCAGATTCACCAGCCAGCTGGCCCCGCAGTTTCCGGGCTACCACATCCTGCGGTGTCTGCATGCGGTAGTGCCTGTCTGCTGTGGCGGTCGACTGTGTGAAATAATCTGCCACACAACCCCTTTCAGGGTCATACAGAGATTTGGAGGCAGTCTCAAACACCTTCCTCGCCGCCTGACTGGTAACCGGCTTCAGTCCATATCTAAAATAGAAAAGGGTAAACAACATATTATTACAAGACCTGAGACCCTTCATATCAGAGGACACGATGGTCAACTTACTTCTCGTGAAGCCGGTTGATGTCGTTGGAGGCGTTGTAGATCGGCCTCCCTGTGCTGGAAATGAAGAAGCGGTCTAGTCCTTCCGTCTCATCCCATGTCCTCTTCCTTGTTTTGCCGCTGAGGAGTTCTGGCCTGATCTCATCATAGTAAGCACCAAACCACTGTTGGCAGAGCACAAACATGAATCAAGATCAAGTTCTGTTTTTTTCTGGTAGATAAAGTCAATGTATATGAATCTGATGAACTTACGCTCTCCTCCTCGGCCGACAGAACAAATGTTGCCACTTGTTGAGCCGATGTTTTGTGCTCCTTCACACCAATAACAGCCCCGTTCACATTGGGATTAGCCGTTCTGCTCTTCCACTCGTCCACCTTCACCAAACAAGAATACAACACTGGTTAAACAGAGTAAAAAGTGACAGGTACACAATGCAGACACTGCAATAATACTCACCGTCATGTGCTCGACCACTCCTGGCCGCTGGAGATGCTTGAGAATAACCACAGCCTCCAAGTAGTAGAGTACCAGGGTGCACTCTGACATAGCCAGTGTGTCCTCAAACGCTCTCTCCGGGAACACCTTAGCAATGACCGTAAGGAAGTCTCCCTTCGCCTTCTCCAGCACAGCCCAGCAGTCCCTTGGTGTGAGCTGCTCTGGATTCGTCAGCAAATCGTGCCTTTAAAAAAAGATAAATTGTATTAAATAACTTGCTCGTGCATATTTGTTATGTGATCTGAACAAATTGCTTCAAAGGTTTTTACTTACCGCTTCTGGACGATTTCCTTGCTGGCCAATTTTGAACAGCTTTTCTGCAGAGACCCAATGTATTCGATGAAGTGTTTGCAGTCTTTGTGCAGCTGTTTGTCGCTGTGCATGAGGTCCGTGTTGACCGTGTGGTACTGGAGAAATCTGGAGCAAGAATGACAAGCGTTTAAAGTCATGACACGCATTTAAGACCAATGAAGTGTCCATATATAAAAAACATCAAATCATATACTAACCTTTTCGTGCTCTTGAGGTAGTTGAGCTGGGTCTGCTTGGTCAACTTGGCCTCAGTGAGCTCACGCAGAAACAGCTTTGATTTCTCCCTGTTCCTCACAAACAACAGGGACGGCTGTTGTGGGTCCATGAAGTGGAGAAATCTAGCCACATTTTCTACCTGAAAAGTAGGAAAAGCATTTAACATTAACACACAGATGAGACTTTTTGCAATGTTAAAAAAAAAACACTTTGAAATGATATTCTCACCTCCTGCTTGAAATGTTCATTCTGGAGGTCTTTCTTCAGGTACGTGGCAAAGTCTCTCAGGAGCGGATGATCTAGGGAGTGTTTCTGATACAGTCCCTTCTCTGCCATCAGCTTCCTCGCCTGATTCTTCCACTGCATGTTAGACTCACTGAAGTGTGAAAAACAAAGCACGTCATAAAGGTGCATATAAGTGAGTATGACCAAAACAAAACAAAGAGCTGTATTCTCACATCTGAAAGGTCTCGCCGCTGCTGTCACTGCCCACCTCAGAGGACTCAGCCTCCTCGGTCTCTACCACCGCTGGTGATTCTGGGGTCGTGACGACGGTGGCTGGCTGTGGAGTCGTGCCGGTGGAAGGCGTTGGTGCCACTCCCAGTGCTGGAGGAATATCTGTTACCACCATGTGGCGACGCTCCAATTCCTCAATCAACCTTTTAGAGAGAATTAAAACAGAAAGGTAAATTCACAGCTCCTGGAAATTACACAAAGAAAAAGCAAGACAACACATTTTGCTTCACCAACCTGTCGATGGGACATGAGTCCATCATGATCTTGGCCAAGTGTCCATAACTGAAGAACACACCAGTCTGCAGAATCTCCAGAGAATTGGCCTTGGCCTTCTCTACCACCTTAGCGATGGCCTCAGGTGTTGAATTTTTCATGCACACCCTGCGCAGGTGAACCGACAGGGTGGCCTGGCCCTTCTTGCACGTTGGGCAGACGAGGAAGTGCCTTTTATGAAGATTCGTACTACACAAAACAACAACAAAATAACACTTAATTCAAATCTTATTCTGAGAAATGGTTTTGTACACATGCAAAGGTAAGAATGAAGCTGCAGCAGCTGCTGAATGGAGACGTTAGTCAGTCCTAATCAGTCCAGGGCTGTTAATGGCTGATAAACTTAGGACTGACTAATGTCTCTTTAATAGATGCATTCAAATCATACAAACTTACACTGTTAAACATCTCTGTAGACAATAATGTTGACTGCCAGAAGTTTTTTATCAAAGATAATTGAACATTAAACATTGACAAAGCTTTATCTTGACAGAAAAAAAACAAGTTTGGAGCTTTCACCTATTTTAAACTTTAAGCTTTTATTTATTTTTGCTAGAAAACAAGACAAAAATGCAATACAAATCTTGTCAACTTACCTCTGAGAAGCCATTGTAGAATCAAGTAGGTTTTCCAAAAACTTCAGCAAATGAATTCCACGTTGTACGGTCGAGCAGAAAGTGGGTGACTGGCCTTGTGGGGGTCTCCCTATTTATGAAAACATACCCGAAAGTCCCGCCCACCTACCTGAGAGGGAGGGTCTACAATGGGGTGGGGTTTAATCAGTCATTTCAGTTTCAAACATGTTTTAAAAATAAGTTAAATGTATTTATAATACATTGGTGAATTTATTTTTTTATTTATTCACTATTATATCAAACCTAGTGAGTGCATGAGCCTCAGTTTAAGACCAAATAAGATATAACACAAATATGAATGACCTTTTGTATGTTCCTTAAAAGATGAGGTGATTTTTTATAAGCAATCACTGCAAAAGATTACTAATATGGACAGACCCCTGAAAACAAGAAGAATATCACACATTATTTATTATTGCAATTTAAAACTCTTGCTCTAAACAAACAGAGTAAAACAGTTTAAACGTTTGTTTATTTATTTATTAGGAAATGCTCTTCCTTAACATGAGCTAAGAATCTTTATTTTATAGACAGTTTTGTATTAGCTTACTGTATTTGTTATGTTGTTATTCATGTATATATCAGATACCCAAATGTGGTTAGTGAACAAACAGCAAAACTGTATGCAATCCTGGACATGACAGCACATTAAATGTAATGTTCAATGTGTTCAAAACTAACCTAGAGTTTGTGTTGCAGCGGTGGGTCATTCAGCAGCTATTAAGCAGAACAAAAGACCCATGCAGACGCATCTGCAGCCTTTATGGGTCATTTCTCACTTGTGAATCTGGGCTATTAAGATTTTAAGCTAAACAAAAAGACCCATGAAGACACATCTGCAGCCGTTATGGTGAGTCAGAGCTATTAAGATTTTAAGCAAAACTTAAAGGTACAGTGTGTAGGATTTTGAAGGATTTATTCACCAAAATGTAATATATAATACAAAACTATGTTGTGAGTGGTGAAGAAATACCTTACAAAATGAACCGAAATGTTTATATTACCTTACAATGAGACATTGTATGTATATACACCGCGGGCACACCCTTACATGTAATTTATCAATGTGCACAGCCATGTTTCTATAGTAGCACTACACGGACAAACTGAGCGCGTTTCGTAAAACGAAGGATGCACGGGACTAGTTCTTCTTCTTCGGCTGTGTTTTGAGGCAGCTTGCAAAGCGACTACATAGAAGGATTAGCAGAAGAAGAGGAAGAACAACAACAGCATTTACTTGTCGTGTTTTTTATTAGAAATATAAACGGTTCTTTGTTGCAGTAAGAAGCAAAATTTGCGCTAATGGCGGACCACACATACTCTGCACAAGAGCCGATAGAGCGTCAATCTGTTCGTTCAAAAAAGAGAAAAAAAAACGGCAGAAAACCCGAATAAACATCGGCGTGGCTTTTCCCAAATGGAGGCACTGAAGCAGGACAAGGGTTGCTAAGCGACGCCGAAGTTGCCAGCTTTCTGCTGGACCGTAAGTTTGTCTATTTCCGCTATATAAGTGAACTGTATATACATAAGAGCCATCACTGTGATTTTTGTAAAAAATACATTTCCTCACTGTTAAATGTATTAAACACCGTATCTCTAACAAAATATACCGTAATGTACATATATGAGCCATCACTGTAATTCTTTTATTAATTTTTTGTACAAAATACTTTTTCTTACTGTTAAACATAATGGCCATCGCCATGATGGATGTTCTTCTTCTGCTTCCCGGCTAAACTAAATATCGGCAAGGAGGTGACCTAAGGAGGGCAATTGATTCCTGGGGCCAACTGTACTGACACCCACCTGTAATAACACCCACCTGTCAATCAAGCGGTCACACTGTTAATAAGGCATAACTTTAAGCATTAATAAGATTCAGATGTCCAGACTCTGGCTGCCAGCCTGACGTACCAACACTCCTGACAGACACACCATCAGAGACTTAGACTTATCCGGTCGAATAGTTAAAAAAATTAGCTTTTTAGCCTTTCCTAACCACTTCGTTGACCTTGATGGAAAACGTCACAAGGTCAAGGAAAGGTGTGATGGAGAATTCATAAGGAGTTAGGAGACGAGAGAATCCGACTGCATGCACTAGACTACGTCATGATGCGATGGTGAATGTTATTGACGTGATCTGTGGTAAAAACTACAAAGCTCAGGAGATGGACTACAAGACGCTCATCTGAGATACTTACTAGATATGTTCTTACTGTGTTTTTAATGCAGGGAATATAAACGTGGAAACCCGGTGAAAATATGACTTCAAAATATCAACATCAAAATTCAAATAATAAATTAATATTGTCCACCTGTCACAGAAGTCAAATAAGGTTTGTTACGCTGGTATGGTCGCTAACCCTCCTGTCCACTCATATATAAACATATTAGCAAGTCATGGCAACAGTATACGATTAATCAGCAACGGTAACTTCATGATGATCTGCAGGGCGCTGGATGTCACAAAAACTGTTTTTACTCTGTGTGTGAACGCAGCTCGACAGAACCACACTTCATGATCACAGTTTTTACATCACGTCAACACGTACGTTGATATTCACACTCTCTCTCTGCTGCAGTCTGCATCACACTGTTTAAATACATTGATATTTCTTTCTTATGTCTGGTTGTGAGTGACCGAACGGTGCGTCATTTTTTGCTCCGGATCATGCTATGGCTTTAGCTACATTGAAGTGCACGGTTGCACTTTGTGAGCGCCAGTGTGACAGAGTCAGGGAGCCTTTCTACTCTGAGCTTTACAGTGAACAAGTTAAAGACGCAGTCTTGCAATTTGGCTTCACTGAAATAAATAGAAAGATTCCTGTAGATGTGCAGTATAATGGGGAAATATACAAGAAGGGGCGATTTGTTGTCACTAGGAATGATGACTCAGTGGAGTTCGGTGAACTCATCCTCCTTGTAGTTAAAGATGATTCTGCACTTCATTTTCTGATGAGAGTATATTCAGCAGAAGTCCTTCCACACTACCACATGTACTCAGTGAAAAACGACAGTGGAAGATTGCAGTGCCTACACATTAATGAACGGATTGACATGTGGCCATTATCATCTTACATGAAACATGGATGCCAGATAGTGCCACTGAAGCACAGTGTATACAAAAGACAACATAGATTTTGTAAAGAGAGACTAAAATGCAGATTTCTTAAACAGACAGTACACAATTGTAGGACTGCCAAAAAGTCAATTGATTTCAAATGTCTGTGCCCAAGATGCTCAGTATGCCGTGTTAGAGTGAAGTACAGTGCCTTGCTAAGTTCCAAGTCACAAATCTGTTTTTTTGTTTTGACATTATTGTATGGAATGTAGGTTCAAGTAAAACCTAATTTAAAGCAGTTTAAGATAAGGCACCCAAATAAAAAAAAAACAAAAAAATGAATGGGGATAAATTGTACATACTGTAGTGGTTCAGAACATTTGTCAAAGGGAAAGCATTTGTTTTTCTGTTTTAATTATTCAACTGTTCTTTATCCATTACGCACAACTAACTAAACCATTATGTGCAGGCGTTCATTACACAAAATAAAATCCTGCTAGAATTTGATGGAATGTATCTACACAAAGACCAGTGCTCGCATCTCTCATCTTATTTTCTGACATAAGATTTTAATCCGAATTTGCCTGTCAAAGAAATGTACAGTAGGCTATCTGAACTGTTTAATACACAGTAATCAAATTAAACTAAATGAGGGTGGAAATAAGACCATAAGAGATAAAAGGCCAGAAGAGTACTGATATTTCAGAAATTTCTTTCTTTTCAGGTTTAAAGGGATAGTTCATGCTCTCCTCATGTCACTTCATACCTGTATGGGTTTTTCCTGCAGAACACACATTATACTTGAAACGTCGATAATAGAAAGCCATTGATACCTATTGACTCATTGATTTTGTATCCATACTGTATGTGGCAAGGGGGGCGTGGTTTAGTGACGTCTGTACCGGGGAGAGAGACACGGGAAAGACGGTAAGCAAGTAGGTCGATTGCAGATTAAGATCACCTGCGTCTCATTACAGTGATTGGTGAGGAGACAGCTTAAAGGCTCGCAGAATCGGAGGAGAGTTGAGAGAGACACGGACTGGGAGACGTTACAAGCAGCAGTGAATCGTATCCGGCTATACAGAGTGGAATCTTACGGACCGTGATCCGGAAAAGTCGAGGAGAAGAAGTTTATTTATATGTTTTGCAGACCAGAGCACATTGGTGCCACGTGTCAGGAAAGAATCGAAATAAAGGGATTCTTGTCTCCCAGTCCACGCTGACCCGCCTCCTTTCTTCCAACCCTTCGCCCTGGCTCAGCAGCTCCGGGACGCCTGCCGCAAGTGGCTGATGGCCGACGGAGGCGACGTCCAGAAGATTCTCGACCGGGTGACACTGGAGCAGTTCGTGGCGCGGCTTCCGCCGAAGACCGCCCAGTGGATCCAGTGCCACTGGCCGGCGTCGCTGACGGAGGCCATCCAGTTGGCTGAGGACCAGATGGTGGCGTGCCCCGGGGTCGGCGTACCTCGACCAGCTCTCTCTCTCCACTCTAATTTTTCTTCTCCTCTCTCTCCCCGACCTGTACCCTTTCCCAGGTCTCCGGCGTCCTTCGGCCCCAGGCCCGCTCCAAGGGCCAGGGAGACAGCTGGAAATGGACGTTCGTTCTACAGGGGACCCGGCCGTTTCACCCAGACTGCGGCCCCTCCTCCGCCACAAGCCTCTCCTCACCAATCCGTCGGCCTACTTCCTGCCGCTAGGGCGGTGCGGGGAGCGGGTCACGCGATCGACCGCTATCCAGTGATGGAGGTACGATGATCCGGATCCCCGACGACCCACAGGTTGCCCTCGATCCAGCCGGCCTGTATCAAATACCCGTGAGTATTAAGGGGAATACATATCAGGTCTTGGTGGATTCAGGTTGTAACCAAACTTCCATCCACCAACGCCTGATTCGGTCTGTGGCAAAGGATAAGAGCCGCATGGTTAAGGTACGGTGTTGTACACGGGGACGTGGTGAACTATCCCTTAGTGGCAATGCCCATACAATTTCGGGGTCAAAAGCATAGAGTGGAGGTGGCGGTTAATCCACATCTCAAACATCTGCTAATTTTGGGGACGAATTGGCCGATGTTTTCTGTGTTATTGGGGAAACTATGGGCGGATGTTTCCTCGGGGAATCAAAGGCGACGGAAGAGGGCGGTCGTGCTGGTGGGGGAAGTTGAGCCGGAACCTCGGGCGACTGACTCAGGAAAACGGAGTGCTGTAGAGAGGCAGCATCTCTCTCGGTGCGATGATTTTGCCCTGGAGCAGTCTCACGATGATTCGCTGAAACATGCGTTTGACCAGGTTCGTACCATCGACGGACAGCGTCTCCACCCTGCACAACCGCTCGTCTATCCGTATTTTGCCATTTTAAAAGACAGGTTGTATCGAGTGACCCGAGACACTCAATCAAAGGATACAACACAGTTAGTCGTCCCAAAGAGCCGTCGGGAAATGCTTTTCCAGACGGCTCACTGTAATCCAATGGCTGGTCACTTAGGGCAAACGGCAACACTAAACCGCCTAAATGGCCCGCTTCTTTTGGCCGGGCATTCATGAGAACGTGCGCAGATGGTGCGCGTCTTGTCCTGAATGTCAGCTGGTAAACCCACCGGCCACTCCGAAAGCACCATTGTGCCCTCTTCCGTTGGTTTAGGTAAGTTACTCGCAAAGTGGAAAGGGCCCTTTGAGGTCACACGGCGAATAAGCAATCTCAATTATGAGGTCCCAAAATGTATATGCAGAGCTTGGAAAAAGGCCGTTTATGTATTCTGCACGTTCTGCCTGGAATCCGCCCCTTTGTCACTGTCTATTGGATTTTTTCACTTCTAAAATGTTGTAGCCTATGCTTCTGTTCCCATATCTGTTCTTATTGTAGAAAGAGCTCATTAGTCTCAGTGGGACTTTCTGCTCAAATAAAATAACCACAACTTGAAAAGATACCTTCATCTGCAGTCATCACGATGGCAACAGTGGTGGTTGTTTCTGAGGACTCTTCTTCCATCTGCTGTGCACCTAAAATACATAAAACAAAACAACTGTCTTAATACAAATTTTGAATCTTTATTACAAAGTCATAATGCAATAAGTCAGCATTTATACTGTCAATTGTTTATTTAGTAAATAATGTATTAGAAATAGACACATTACCATTATTTGCATCTAAATCCCAACAGCCAATTCACAGTGTACAATGATCGCAATGCCAACTTTATAAAAGCTTTTTAATTTCACCTGGATAAATATTGTATGTATAAATTGTAATTTTCAAACAAGTGAGCTTTTCTCTTTGTGTCAAATGTCAATGGCAGACTTCTCAGAACATCAGTTTCATTTAAGCAATACCAAAAACTGACGTAGCATTTGGCATTCAAAATGTAATACGATTACAATAAATACCATCGTCACACATGCCCTCAAATATTTCTTCCACGACTTCGTCTGGATGCCATCTGCTGTGTCTGTTGATTTGAAGACATTAAACCATCACAAAAAGGTGAAGATTTGATCTTTTGATTTAATTGTATTATTTCAATAATGTGTACAGAGGTCAAATATGCTGTGTAAGGACCACAGTTACAAAACTAGTAAACTATGCTGTTTACATTCAACTAAACAGCTATAGGATATTCTGGAGAGGTGACTTTTGCACTATAATGTGTTGCACTATTGATGTAACTCCAACTGAGAAATAGTGTCACATTAAAAACTGCCACATAAACATACAGAATATAACCTGAATCTGTTTCAATTCTATTTTATTTATATAGCGCCAATTCATAACAACATTTCTCACAGCTTTTTTCAAACAAAGTAGGTCTAGAGCACACTCTTTATAATATTACAGTTTTTCTCAATTGCTTTGGCTCAATTCTCAAATGAAAATTGTATTTTCCAAAACAATAAGATCAGATCTGAACAATTAGCTTATTGTTCACATCAGATTGGAATTTCTTATTGATTTAAGCAAATTGCAAATGCTTTGGCACATGTGTGCAAACATTAAGTACAATCGTCTGCAGTTTGCACAACAAATAATTGCATATGGCTTGTTGATCAAAACTGATGAGTCAATTCTCACTTAAACTGTCAAACTCTTCACAACTTCTCAATCATTTTTCATCGTGTACGCCATCACATTCAAAACAATCCATTCACTTATGAAAAACTGGTATACATGCATGTAAATTACATAAATATCTGACATTAATATTGTTTGTAATGTCTGCTACATTGGCAAATTACCTCTAATTGCAATACAATTTGAATCAACCAATCAACCATTTAACCAATGAAGTTTGGGAGCATATAAATGTAGATTGCCCACAGCACAATCAATACCATTTTTTGACCATGGAGGACTTCCACAACCCTGAACTGCAGCAACATGCTCGTGGTAGACCAATTGGAAGACGTGTAAGAATATGTGGTGGTGGTGTTAGAAGAAGACATAACAGAGGAAGAGGTGGAAATAGAAGAGTCAGAGTCTCTGAGGAAATCAGAGCCACACTTGTGGATCATGTCATAAATCGTGGTTTTACAATGGAAGAGGCTGGTCGAAGAGTGCAGCCTAATGTAAACAGGTCCACGGTGTCATCAATTGTGCAAACCTTTCGTAGGGAAAACAGGTGAATATGTATTTTTGTGTTTGTTTTACAGTATGTAAAGCATTTTTATAAACAACAATATTGTAAAGGTAAATGCAAGTCTATTTGTACATTCTATAGAACTGCACAACAACCTCGTGCTGGTGGCAGAGCAGCAGTATTTAACCAACAGCAAGAACAAGACATTTGCAACATGGTCATAGCCAACAATTCCATCAGGCTAAGAGAGATCCAAAGTGCAATCATACATGACAATAATGTCTTCGCAAATATAGATTCTTTCAGCATTTCCACCATAGACAGAGTTTTGAAAAGACATCAACTGTCTATGAAACAACTCTACAAGGTGCCATTTGAGAGGAATAGTGAAAGAGTAAAGGAGCTGCGGTACCAGTATGTCCAGGTAAACTATTGGTGTGCTAATGAGTTTTACTGTCTTTCTAAGATGATTGTATTATGTAATTAAAGTTTTAGAAACCCATAAGAAGAGAAACATTTACTGAACTCTAGAATAAAAAATTCACTTTATTTTGTTTCTTTGTAGAGAATCATGGAGTTAGAAGGACATGAAACAACCCATATACACTGTTTTTGTGGACGAGGCCGGGTTCAATCTGTCCAAAGGCCGGAGACGTGGTCGCAATCTCATTGGACACCGAGCCACAACTGACACCCCAGGCCAACGTGGGGCCAATATTACAATGTGTGCTGCCATTTCAGAGAATGGTGTGAGCACGCATATTCCACACATTGGGCCCTATAATACCCAACTGCTCCTGGCCTTCCTAGACACACTTTACAGAGACCTGATTCCAGAACAAGAAAGAGGTTTAATCAGACCACATTGGCCTAATTATGTTGTTGTCTGGGATAATGTCAGCTTCCACCGAACCAACATTATTATGGAATGGTTTGCTGCACATGAAAGGATAACAGTGGAGTTCCTTCCACCATACTCTCCATTCCTAAACCCAATAGAAGAGTTTTTTTTCTGCTTGGATGGGGAAAGTGTATGATCATAGACCACAAGATCAGATGTCTCTGTTGGATGCCATGAATGCTGCATGTGAGGACATCACAGCTGATCATTGCAGGGGATGGGTGCGGCCTTCAAGGAGATTTTTTCCCCGGTGCATGACAATGGAAAACATAAGATGTGATGTTGATGAAAATCTTTGGCCTGACCAACAAGAGCGACAGGATGTCCAACAAGAATAATTAGTTTTTCATGGAGGTTATTTTGTAGTTATTTACTGTTGTATTTTTGTTGTAAGAAATATGAAATGTACAGCAATTGACAAGCAAGATTTCAGTTTACATGGAATACACATACAAACGTAAATGTACTGAATAAATCGAACAGTTCATTTACTTTTTTTTTCTATGTACTATTGACTCTTCTCAATTATAATTTTTTTTTATGAAACCTTAATTTCCATGGTTGACTGTCATGGTGAAAAAACAACTAAACATTTTGACCAGTGTGGCTCACACGATGACAAAAGTACTTTATATTTGGTGGCCTTGGCCAAATTACTGACAAGATAACTAGGTTTTGAAGCATGAATGAAATGTTTTGGTTGAGTAACTTCATTTTGCAGACATGCAATAAAGTTCCAGCAAACATATGTGACATTTGCACTCACAGTTTAGAGAATGTTAAGACTGTTGCGACAAATGTGCCAAAACAATTGAGAAAAACTGTATTACAGTTTTTTTCAATTGCTAACATCCTTTTGTCCAATCTGTAATCATTTTTAAAACTCTAAACACAATTAACACAACATCGGTCTGTTGTGGCCATACCATTAACAAAATTCATGTTGTTTTCACACAAAATGCAATCAATTAACACGTTTCTAGAATGCCTACATTTTCTTTACATATAAGCATACCCAATACCAAAATCATGGATCTTTATAGTGTTTTTTACAAATGCTTAAACGCAGCATGCCAGAAATGAAGACCTATTGTTCCAAACCATAGATACAGTATAAAATCTCTACTTCTGCAACAATATCAGCTCCAAAGTATTGAAACAAATATTTTAAAAATATATTCATACAGCTGATAAGCATTTTTACGGTAAATTACTGATAATTTTAGTAAGCAATAGCTGATTCCAATCTCAATCAGAGACATAGCCGGGTGTTGAAGACTTTCCATTACATGGACATACACAATAAAAAGGCAGTCTTTGGATTGGTTTTGTTCAAAGCAACACATAACAAAACAGAGAAGCAGAAAAAGAAAGAAAACGTCTGCACGAGGGAGAGGACTTGTTGGTCGAGGGAGAGGACAAGATGGACCAGGGAGAGGACTGTCAGGGATGGATAAGGCATGCCAAGCGTTTCTATCCAAGGTGTATAGCGAGAGACAACATAAGATGTGATGTAGATGAGAACATGTGGCCAAATGCTGAAGATCGTATAGATTAGAACAGGACTTTTTTTTTCTGGGCCTTTTTTTGTCATTTTGTTCTATTTTTGCACACTTTACTGTAAATCAAAGGCCATGTATGTTTGTCCTTGTTTCGTTTTGATCACTGACAGCAATTTCATATTGCTAATAAAGTCTTCACTGCAGCAATTCTGTCGCTTACTGTTTTTTTTCCAGTTGTACATTCTATAAAGTATTGATGACTCCTTCACATTTAGATATTATGTTGTACACATCTAATGCACCATGAATTCTCTCTCTCTCACACACACACACACACACACACACACACACACACACAGCTGAATGAATGAAAAAAAAATGGTTTTCATACTGTCTGTTCTATACAGAAAGAACTGAAACATGACAAGTAATGCAGTTTTTGTAATGCCACCAACTGTTAGTATTTTGACAGTCATTGCGGTATGATTGACTATGTGTTCATGTTGGATAGAAAACAAGTGCTAAAGTTTTGACCGAATGATTCGATTTTGAAATGGGTTTGCAGTTTTGATAGAGTAAGTGTATATTGAAAACGTTTTTAAGGGTTTTGAAATGTAGAGTTTGTATTTATTTAACAAACTGTGGTTTTGGTCAGAAAATTAACTATTGGCTAATTGTGTGATGTAGGTGTGTTGCTGTGTTAAGAGTTTAGAAAAAGTATTTTAAGAAATGGGCAAACCCTTCTTAGCAATTGAAAAAAACTGTAACAGAGACCCAACAATTCCCACCATGAGCAAGCACTAGGAGACAGATGCAAGGAAAAACGCCCTTTTAAGAGGCAGAAACCTTGAGCAGAACGATGGCTCAGGGTGGGCAGCCATCCGCCTCGACTGGTTGGGGTGAAGGGACAGAGAGAGAGATGCAATGGCCCAGCAATATACAAAAACTCACATCTATTATTGTATTATCCTTTAGTTCACTTTCCCCCCCCACTTTGCACAGAGCCAAATGGTCTGCCGACACACAACCACTGTTAATGTCACTTACTTATTTCAAATGAAATCTCATCAGCAGCTTTTAAAATGGCTTCCAGTTGGTTCCTTCCATAAAAGGATGGCTTCTTGAAGGTAAGGCTGTTGGGCAGTCCAGCAACGTTCATGGTCTTGCCCTGATTCACCAGGGACTGGTAGGGGAGCCTTCCAGTACCTCCGGCCTCTTCTGAAAGACATGGGCACACGCATGCATGCATGCACACTTTACACAATGTTACACAGTTGGAGAACTGTGACTCTCCTCTCCTGGTGATAGTCAGTGTACAGGCTGCAAACAGTAATTTTGGTAAGGACTCTTAATCTTTTGGTTGATGAGGTCCCCACCGGGATATAAAAACATGTACACACACACGTCTGGTTTACTATCTCTGTGGGGACAGTACATAGGCGTAATGTTTTTTATACCGCACAAACTGTATATTTTATCCCCTACCCCTAACCCAACCCCTAAACCTAAAGATCATAGAAAACATTTTGCATTTTTACATTCTTTAAAAATATTGTTCTGTACCATTGATAAGCTTTTTTGCCCATGAGGACCTCAATTTTAGTCCCCACAGTGACACAGTGAGTCACCATGTGTTGGTGTGCATTCAGGTTTAGGTCCCCACCGGGATATAAAAACATGTACACACAAAATGAATAGGTAAATGTGTAAATAAATATATTTCTTGCTCTATCCACAGTGTATCCCTATACAACATATATTCCATCATTGACTTCCTACATACCTGTTTTCCCTGTATGATGGATGAGACTGTAGAGCGAGGCACATGCTGCACTCGGCGACCTGCCTCCGCCATTGTGATGCCATGGTTGATGACATCCGATGACAATTTCATCCGGGACAGCATGGTGTCTTCGTGCTCCTCGGCCTCTTCTCCCTATTCCACCACCATGCACCCTTACTCCTCTTCCTCTTTCTCGAGCAGGCAGTTGCCCTTGTTCGTTTACTTGGCCAGGTGCCTCCATGTTCAGAAATTGTACTGGTCCTGCACGGTCAAGCTCTTTACATACATGTTTGGCCGCATTCACAGTCATGGACAGCACCGGTCAGGTAACTAAACATACTGTTTGATTGGTCCTCTGAGATGTGTGAAACTCTTCCTTCGTAAGTCAAGTTCTAGTTTCACCTGACTGTCAATTGCTGTAATAAATGTATCAAATGTTCCAAGGGATTCATATATGCTATTCCTGGTATTATGTTCTTGACTAATTTTGACAATTGAACAGACTTTTGTGCATGTGATGACTTATACAATGAATTGACACTGACACGTTTTGGAGCGAACAACCATTAGACTGAGAATCAACAATCAGTTTAGATCAACAAGATCTAGTCACTTGGAAATTGTGCTATATGTAGGCTACCTGTACAATCATTTGCAAAGAACTGACATTGAGACATGTACTTAGATATTTGCAATTTGATCAAATGAATGAGAAATTCAATTATGTTGTGAACAATTAATTGCAAAGTGGTTTGGAGGTTTGTCCATGTTGTTTTGAGAATGTAATTTCTGTTTCAAGAAATGAGCCAAACCAATGGAGAAAAACTGTAATATACTACATAAAAATATATAAAATATAAATCTCATTAAATTATTATTAAATAGCAAATTAATAGCCTTGATTTAACTGAAAAAAAAATGTATACTAAAGTTTGCTTTTATAAAATAATTATTAGCCTACTATTATATTAAATTAAACTATTCCATCCTTAAGATAACTTTGACTAAAATTAATAAATAAAACATGTCTTGTAAGTTTGCCACTGCTGTACCAACAGAGGCCCAGCGGCGGCAAGCCACGCTGGCAGACCGCATTGATCGGCTTGGTGTGGACGGTGGTAAGCCGCTGAATCTGTGCCCAAAAACCGCCGGTGGACCGGTCATTGTTTGCTGGGTTGCTTTTAGTATCCCTGTAATCTGGTGAAAACATGGTAAATGTTGTGATAACCGTGCTTTTAGTAAACAATTCAAAGGGAAGGAAGGAGACGGGAACCGGCAAACATTGAAACATTTAATAAAATAATAAAGTAAATAGACAGCTCAACTAAAACCCAGGCCTGGTCCTCTCTCATTGACGGTCCGGTCGCTCGTCCTCTTATGCTCCCGATCTCCTCCGTGATCCGACTCACGGTCTCGTCCCGCCCACTTCACTACAGCATGACACTGTTGAACTGCAGTCACTATGGTAAAAACATGGTAATGGGTCGTGGTGGGTTAATTACTGTGCCGTAACTACACATACCACAGTACAACAACATTACCGTAGTAAAAGCAAATATCACAGTTAACATACGGCTTCTTTCAGCCAAATATAACTTATATAAATTGATCGAAGGACCACGTGATCGAAAGAAACCCTGGCGCTAGCACTTAGTCGCTCTAATTACAATGTGTTTGGTTGAAATCAATTTGGGACACAAAGAACGCTTCCGTAAGCTAACGATGCGATTGAAGACAAACGGATTGATTCAAAACATTTAACCTGGATATGAAAACAGGGCATCGTGACCGAATACTAACCGAAGCTTGGTGCGTGTAAACTAACTGTTGTTAAACCTCGCGATGTTTGCAGAATAAGAGCGGGATCACGTTTCCTGAACGCCATGAACCAAACCTACGTTGTCGTACGACTCAGCTCGTTTGATTTCGTACGATTTAGCCACTTGGTTAACTTAGCTGCGTCTTCGAAGGCTGCATGCGTAGTTTTGGAGATCACATTTACAGCCTCGGCTGCAAATGGCATTGAAATTTATTTCAGAAAAGCAACTGTTACATTGGGGAAGTGACACAATGTCTTTTAAAGATAAATAAATATAAAAAAAAATACATAAGACTATAATCTAGCAGCAAAAACAGTAAATCACCATGAGGGCTGAGCGAAGGCGCTTTGTGCTCTGCGAGAAATATTCAAGTTTCACTCACTTGACCAGTCAGGAAGGAGAGAAGACGTAAGCGGTGTTTATCCATTAGTTTTTCGATCACAGATAAAGTCATTAGCATAGATGGATAACAGAAAAGATGCCATAAGTAAATCTGGGCGAACCGCCCAAGTAAATGCATTGTATGGGAAACGCTGTAAAGTTGTTACAAGAGTTTTTCTCTTGCTTAAACGGGTGTTTTTCCTATCACGTGCGATGTATGTGTCGCGATGTACATACTCAACTATGTATTTATAGGGCCTGTTTTGAATTTTACCATGTTAGACTTACTGCAGGGTAAAACTAATGTAATCTAAATCCCTTCGACAAAATAATTGGCTAGGAAGATTTTAACATTGCTATATACCCTGTCAGATAGTACCACCAGTTTAAATTAAACACATAAAATATGTTTACAACTTAAATATTCTGTCGAATTATTTTACTTGCATAAGTGAAACATGTAGGATTCATTTAAAGTGCAATACCCTATGAAATTGTACTACCAGTGTTAAGTAAATATGTATAATGATTTAACAACGAAAAGACACTATTCAATTTCCAAAGCAATATAAAATAAACGGGTAGGAAGATTTTTAAGTGTACAAAATTACATAATATTGATGTGCACGTGCTTGGTAGGATCATTTGACCGGTTGGATGAAATTTCAGGACAATGGTGCTACCTATAGGCAGAGCGAACCGTTGCCTGGAGCCAAACTGTGCGTTCAGAATGTTGTTGTCGAGAGCGTAAAAAATGGCTCTTGCCGTCCTACATGGAAATAACCTATATGAGGATATATGCGCATATATGAAACCTATATGCAGTATATATGTCATGGTTCCGCCATCATGTCATGTCTATTCTTGGTCTTGGGGCGGAGCCATGACATAGCCTTAGGTTTTGTGTGAGAAAGGCATGGCTTTGTTTAGATATCAACTTGTCATGTGCTTTCTCGTGTCTCGTCTGTGTTCCCGCCCTTTTCGTCTCGTTAGCTTTCCCTTAGTGTTTGATCTGTGTCACCTGGCCCCTATTAATTATCCTGTGTTTGTTCCCCTATTTATACCCCTCATGTTTCATTGTCCTGTGCTGGTTCGTTACATGTACTTCCGTGAGTTTCATGGTGTACTTTGTGTTACTCGAGCTAAGGAATTTACCCGGTGACTACCTTGTTTTTGTTGTGGACATTGTTCTTGCTTTAGTTTAGTTTTTGCCCCCTCGTGGGAAGTGTTTTTTTTATCTTGTTATCGTGTTCTGTTTTTTCCCCATCGTGGGTTCTTTTGTTTGTATATTAAAGTACCTTTGTTGTTCGCCGTATTGCTGCCTGCGTTTGGGTTCTTCCGTGCCTATCCCACGTTCATGACAATATATGCACATATATGATAATATATATGCCGCATATATGTGCATATACAGGCCATATAGGTCTCCTGTATTGCTTCTTTATATCCACATATAAGTACATACAAGATATGTCTCCTATATAGCTCATGGCAGGATCTGGTCATTTTGTAGCTCATATCTCACTTTGGCAACTGTCATACATGATGCCTAGCTCATATTTCTATTATCAAGGCAAAATAAGAAATAACTAACAAAAAATGCAACAAAACTTATGTATGTGCGAACACGTGAAATTAGTATCACATGTAATTGGCATGTTATGGAATTTAACTACGGCAAATAAGTGAGAGGAGATGGACAGCTATGATGTCTACACGTTTTCCTGAAACATTTACAAGGTCAATTCTTTCTTGTATGAAGATAGTGGAAAAGGAAATGTTTAACAAAATGGTTTGTCGTTTTTTTATTTTGTCAATCAAGCCTTTTTTCCAATTTCAAGTCACTTCCAGATTCACATTACAGCTCATACACATCCACACATTCACCGTTACATCCACTAAATGCAATGCAAAATGCAATGTTTTCTGTATTGTCTTAATGCAGTTTCTAGATGAATATGGCTGAAAGGTCATTACAGTCTGAATGTATACGTAGCAAAAAAAAAAAAATGTTTGTGACGTCATCCGCGCCGAAAAATAGCCGCTGGGAGTTAAAATGGCGATATCAGCATTGGAGATCCGCTATGTCCTACTTGAATGGACTGAGGGTGAGGATAGATGGGCCCATAGTATATTTAGGCTCTCGACTGTGTCCGGAATTTTTCAGTTAAAGATTTTCTTGAAAGGACTGATGAAACCGAGAAGCTGGTGGAATGGCGAAAAGGCCGCAAACACTGGCCGGTGCACCGAGCCAGAATTATTGACGTGGCAAGTATGTTACAGGCTAACTTTAGCTGACGTTATGTAGTTACATACCACATTAAATGGTTTTGCTCGCACTTAAAGAAGTGTAAAATGGATTTTGCTAGGTACCTGGCTAGCAATAGCTTAGCTTTCTGGCTCATGTTAGCTACCTAATTTGCTAATGTTAGCGAAGTCCAATTGGGACTAAAGTTAGATTTGGTAACGTTAAACATGATTAGACAAACGTTTGCAGTTCATGATAACATTTCAATTTTATTGCACCAGAATTTGAAAAAACTCTCCAAATTAAACTGCGTGCGATCGAGATGGAGAAAGAGGACACACAAGGGCAAACAAAACACAAGGGCTTTTCAAAGAAAAAGGTAACTGACTGCACCAATTGGTGCTTTACGTAAAGTGATCTCCCCCTCTCTGTCTTGTTTCTTAATGTGTAGGCATGTGTGTAGGTTTGTAATTGTGTCATCTATGATGATTTCATGTGCTTTGTTGACAAGATGTATGTGCAAGGTGGTGTAACTTAAGTTAATAAGAGTTGGGCTAAAAGTCAGTCTGTCTCTCTCTGTCTCCCAAGGTTGACAATAAAAAGGGAGGAGCTTCCAAATGTAAGCAACAGGAGGGTGAGAAGCAGTAGGAGGGTCATGACAGACTTTCAAAGAACAAGGTACACTACCAGTCTGCATCCTGTGTGTGTTGTTACATTACATTCATGATGAGTACGATTTTTATGGGGGATAAGGGAATCTTATTTATAGCGCTTTCATAAGACACACAAGTCACACCCAAAGCGCTTCACACATGAAAGGGAGGGAGGTTCATTCACTCCATGCTGATAAGCTACATTTGTAGCCACAGTTTCCCATGGGTTAGACTGACAGAAGCGAGGCTGCTCACATCTGCGCCAACGGTCCCTCTGACCACCACCAACCATTCACACATAGGGATTGGGTGAAGTGTCACACAACGACAGTCTGCACCTGCAGGAGCCGGGATTCAAACCCACGACCTTCCGATCATGGGACGATCCGCTTTCCCATCTGTGCCACTGTCGCCTTAAAGGATGCTTTTTCTTTTTCCTCTTTTTCTCCCTCTCCCTCCGAAGGTTGGCGTGAAAAAGAGATGTTCTTCTAAATACAACCACGAGGAGGAGGAGGAGGAGGGGCAACGAACAAGGTACACTACCAGTCTGCACCCAGTATGTGTTATTACATTGCAATACAGTAAAGATAAGTAAGACTTTTATAATAAAGTGCATTACCAGTAGCTGTTACAAGGTACAACACCAGCACAGTAGGCAACTTTGTCCTCTCTCTCTTTCTCTCTCCCTCCCAGCGGGCCAGCGAAGAGGAGGAGCGTATTGGGGATGAAGAGGACATAGTACCACCCTCTAAGAAAAAGGTAGCCAAAATGATGACATCCAGTGTGTGGTATATTACATACATACATTACATGCAATACAAGATGTGGAAGTTTCATGTTTTAAGTAAGGAATAACCACCAGGAGGCCGGACAACCAGTTACATATAGCCAAGTGGAGGGATTTCTGCCCTAGACTTCTTGCCACCTTCCTCTTACACCTCTCGTGACATCCTCCCAGCCAATCAGAATCAACCATTTACAAAAGAAGTTATATAACAATAAGCTGTTTTTCTTCTCTCTGTCTCTTTCTCGTAGACAGCTGCTGAATTTAGAAAACACCTGGACAAACAGATGTGGGAGAGAAGAAAACTCGACCAAATGCAAAAAAATTAGCAGGAGTTGAGAAATAAAGAAAGTCCATTCTCTTAAAAATGAAAATGCACGTCTGAAAGACATTATCATCAAAAGTAAGTATTCCTAATTTTAATATTTATTAGCAGGGTTTTTTCTGGAGATGGATATTGCAGTGGCAGAGAAGTGTAAACGTAGAAATGTTATGGGCTGAAACACGTGTTTGGCAAAATAAATGCTATGCTGTTAGCTGGTGAGGTAGTGTGGGTGCTCATATAGCCGTTGATAAGATTCAAATTAGAATTATATTTATTTGTCTCTTTCTGGAGGAATTCGTAGAGGGTTAACAAAAGTCATGGCCTAGAGAACATACAGTTCGTGAGAATAAATGATGCTTCTCTGCCTTCAACGGCTCAAGAAGGCAATCGGCTCCAGAAAAAAACCCTGGGAATTTGAATTTGAGAGAAATTGGAGAAAGGAAATTGCGTTCACAACCAGGTTTCCTCTGCAGAGCCTTATCAATGGGCTTTGGAGGGGGGTTGTAGCTTGCGTTCACAGCTGCAGGAAATGTTTTTCGAAGAGTAAGGGCACTGAGTTGCTGGGTGCTATTTTGATCTAGTGATTGTAATTATTGTTTTTTCTTTATATAACCTCTTTCTAGAAATCCCTCAAATGAAAAGTGACCTCGCCATTATTGCTCAAAAGGTAACCTCCTCTGATTTTCATTGCTTTTTAAATTGTTTCTCAAGCAGAGCTGTAGAGACTTGTGATGTTGGGCTGATTGATAGTGTTAATTATTTGATGTATTTGCACTTTAATTTATTGAAGAGAATAACTATTTTTCTTCTATGAACAAGACTGGAAGGACTCCTGTGGAGGATCTAGATTCCTCCTCGACTTTTGGAGAAATGCATCTGGTGAGTATTTTTCTCCCTTGCATTTTTATTTATTTATTCCGTTTACTTGTTACTCAAACAGAGCTATATGGATTTTTATGATGTTTGGCTGATTACTTTTGCATGTTTAATGTTTTCCAAGCCCCCCTGTATATAAAAATCTATAGTGGCTTGCTTGGATGAATAAAAATTGTTGAAGAGTTTTACTATGTTTCTTTCTTCTCTGAGACTCCAGGGAGGAGACCGAGCCCTTTAAAGAGAGTCCCATGGTAACTGAGCGCTTTTCGAGTGTGTAACCCTTTTATACCTCAGATTTTTTTGTATTTATTTTACTTAAGGCTCCAACTGAGCTTTAGGGATTTATATGTTGGGATAGTTAGTGGTAATATGTAATTTACTTGCCCCATATGCATAAAATTGTTGAAGAGTTTAACTATATTTCTCAATTCTAACAAAGACTGCAGCAACAGCTGAGACCTCAGTGAAAACACAGGTGTGCTAAAACTGTGCTTTGTAGGAGCCAATTAGTGTTATAAGTGACAATCATCCTTTCCTCCTGCCCCCCTTCGCTCCTCTCCACCCACTGTCTTTTCTCCTTCCCTACTCTCCATCCAACCTCCTCCGTTCCCCCCACCCTGTCCTCCTCCTTCTCTCCTTTAATAACTTTAAGGCAATGATTAATTTGCTTCGTATCTTTATCATTAATCTGCATTTATACATAAAAAACTATTAACTATTGGGAAGCTAAGCATAAGAATCAATATGAAACATGAAAAAGTTTCTAAAAGTTGCCAATAAATTAATATTGTGATGTGAAATTATTTTTCAGATTGAAGTTATAAAGGGCTCTGGGGTGTTTTGCCAGGCAGGCGCGTGGAGAGCAGCCCGCCTTGCCACCTCTGCTACTGCCATGGTGCGGAATCTGCTGCTGGGCACCTTCGACTTGGAGACTTTGTTAAAAAGCAACCTGAATGGTACAAAACAACATGTTTTTTTTCAAGGACAGAAGAGATTAGGAACAAGTCAGTCATATTCTGTGGAAAAATTATGTTTGTGTGCGGGCATACCATCGCTTTTATACATGGCATTTTTGTATTTCCTTGCACCTCAAGAAAACGTGATGTGTATATAAAAAAACTCTTGCTTTCTCCACCTTCATTTTACCCCCCTTTCATAATAATTTTGAAATATTACTTTAAGGTGGGAAGGCAACCAGAGGGGATGGGGAGCAGCTGGTCGCCCTTGACCAAATTAAAAAGGCAGCCATTATTGGTGAGTAAATGCATAATGCGTTGAGAAGGGAAAACAAAACTTTTAAGACTTTATAAGTTCACCACTTTAACCATAGCCTACTTCAATGTTTATTAGGCATCAATGGAGACTGCATAAGGTAGGGCACCCATTATTGTTACTGTATCTGCTTGGGACCTATAATACTAATTCATCGCTTGCTCACTTCTTAATCCTACCTTTCCTCTTCTAAAGCCACATTTCTGGGATATTGCTCTGTAAGGTGTGTAGTCCTCTATTTTGTAGAACATATAGTGTTGCAAATAACCTCGTGGCACTTATTGTTGTCGTCTGAAGTTTTAATAAATAATCATATTCACCCTCAATCACTTCTGTCCTGTGTTTGTGCCTTATTTTGTCTATACCGGTAATTGATTTGCTTGATTTTAATGCATATCTTATTGCTCTTCGAGTAAACCTAGCTTGGCAGCTCGCCAGTGGAATGTGTGTGTGTGAATGGGTCAATGGGAGGCCATTGTAAGGTATTTTGGGTACTGTTGGGTGCAGAAAAATGCTATAAAACCGCAGAGCGGTCTTAATTTCCCTAAAACAACTGCAGAAGTTGTACTTCACTTGTGTTTTAAGCAAACCATAAAACGCGGGAGTGGCTACATTTTTCTCATCCATGAATTTTCTCTGCTTTGGATGCACATGATTGACCGTGTGACTGTTAACAATGCAGTACCCATGACGGACATATGCATATGAAAGAACGATGAAAAAAAGGGGGGGGTGATGTTTCTAATCAGAATTTCTTTCAGATTTAGCAGAATCCAATCAGAATCTTCCAATTGATGTGTTTACATGACGCATTTTTTATTATGATCAGCCCTTTATCCAAAATATGTGTCCAATCGCGGCTGTACTGTAAGCACTTTGGGTTCCTGATGAAGCACTATATTATTATTATTATTATACTGTCTTATTATTTTTGTCTTCTCTAGATGCTACATTGAAGAAGTGGCCAGCAGCCACCCGAGGGCAGATAGGCACGTCTATCAATTCGAAGCTCACAGAGCTGAGAAGATCATCAAGATAATTTTTTGTCTTATTTTTGTTCTTGTACTATTTTATAAGATATGGGATTTGTCATACCCAGTTTACAGGTGAGCTTTGAAGTGCTCTGAGTTTAGTGGGAGAGAAAGAGGACAGATGTGAAGGTGTGAGTGTGCAGTCATCGGTCATTGTTGTGTGTTGTCTGAGATGCAGATGCAAACTCTGTGGGGAGTTCATTGTATTGGGTGAAGCTCGGTGTTTCTCAGGATGTGGTGCCCTTTTGGTGTGGACACCTTGGCACCAGCCTTACACAACAACAACAAATATTGTGATATTGTATCTCTTTATTTGTTACTTTTTTTTATTATGAGAGCTTCCAGGGGATAAAACAACCAATGAAACAACCATTTGAAATCATCTAAATCAATACAGATATAAGATGTCACTATAACTAAGGTCAAATTTTCAATAAAAGTAAATGATCATCTTAAACAAACAAACCATATACCATCAGTAATGAAGACTATATAAATGAATCAAAACATGTGTCGATTAATACCATAGTATGAATATCTGATTATGCAAGTTTATATGAATAAAGAAAAGAATAAAAAGAAAGACAATACATGGATTATAACATAACTTTGTGTGATCTTTAAAAGCGATGCCAAATAAACTCTGATTCTGATTTCTTGGTATGAGCTGGACCAACAGTCACCCCGAAGATAGACCCCTAACTTTACCTTTCAATAAGCATGAATGAAGCAGAATTTCTAATAAAACTCCCAAAAATGGCACAATGCTCTGTGGTTTGCCAAACCATTACATATTTTAAGTAGAGCTGTTCTTCTCTATATAAAACATTCAGGCCGTAAACGCTACTGTTACGTCTGAAACTTTTTCTTAGATTGCAACACTGTTGGGGATTTGGTCTGGGGACAGATAACAATAACTCATTGTTAATCCTTCGTTCCGACGCTTGATGGTGTCGGTCAGCTCCTTTAGTGTGTTGCGGAAAGTCATAATGGCTTCCTTCACTGGTTGCTCGGTGAAGAGCATATCTGGAAACATGCCTAAATACCGCTGGGGAAAAATGTAAAGATCAAAATTTGTCATTACTTTTACAAAGTAAACTGGACCTTTATTTGAGCTCTGGAAAGTGCTTTTGCAATGGGACACCTGTTGAGATGTAGATGGATTATTTTGGCTTAAGGAAAGCCAACATACTGTTGTTTCACTTTAACTTTTATTTATTATTATTATTATTATTAGGGGCGGAGACCCATATTGTATTTGTTAGTTTTTGGGGGATAAGCCCCCCAAAAAGGCTCTTTTCTTCAAGAAGAAAATCTGTTATTTTTTTATAAGTATTATTCTTCCACCATGGAAGTCTATGACAGTCCATAGAACCGTACGCAGGAAAGTAATGGAATTTTACACACAGATACTGGACAGTCCCAACATTATCCAAGAACATTTTGAGGTTCTATCTCAATTTCTTTAGCGCCATCAACAGTCCAAAATTTCATGTACATCTTTGCCCATCACTTCTGAACCGTGGGCCGTAGAAACAAAATTATATTTTCCTCTGAATCCTGATGTACCATATGGCTTTATTTTCCGACATGAAAATTTTCCTGCCATTTTTAATAATTCGATGTGTACGAAATTTGGTATGTAGTATGTAGGTCAGGCAACATCTGCTCCACCACCATCACCCTCAACACTGGTGTACCACAGGGCTGCGTACTGAGCCCCTTTCTCTACTCCCTTTTCACACTCGACTGCAGGCCTGTGAATGGAACTAACTCCATCAATTTTGCAGACGATACAACAGTGAGTGGTCTCATCAGCAACAACGATGAGACTGCTTACAGGGAGGAGGTACGGCACCTGGCCACATGGTGCTCAAACAACAACCTGCTCCTTAACACCTCCAAGACAAAGGAGATCATCGTGGACTTTAGGAAGGCGAAAGGAGGCACACACGACCCCATCCACATTAATGGGATGGCTGTTGAACGTGTTTCCAGTTTTAAGTTCCTAGGGACCCATATTTCGGAGGACCTGTCCTGGACCACCAACACCTCATGCCTGGTCAAGAAGGCTCACCAGCGTCTCTTCTTTCTGAGGACACTGAAGAAGAACCAACTGTCTTCAACTATCCTGGTGAACTTCTATTGCTGCACGATAGAGAGCATCCTGACCAACTGTGTCACAGTCTGGTACGGGAACTGTTCTGTTGCTGAGCGCAAGGCACTGCAGCGGGTGGTGAAAACAGCCCAGCGCATCACAGGAACTACACTCCCTTCCATTGAGGACATCCAAAAGAAACGCTGTCTGCGTCGAGCTCGCAGCATTCTCAAGGACTCCTCTCACCCTGCTCATAGACTGTTTACTCTCCTGCCTTCCGGTAGGCGCTTCAGGTGCCTCCGGGCAAGAACCAGCAGACTAGGAAACAGTTTTTTTCCCAGAGCTGTTTCATTATTGAACTCTGCCCCTCACTGATTCCACTACCCCTCATAACTTTAACTTAATGCTGCTATTACATTGTTTACATTGCACTACAGGGCTGCCATGCATGACTGAACTCTACACACCAGTACTTCATGTATCTGCTCTACCGGACTGTTTACACACACATAGCATCATTTGCACTCTATACTGCTTACTTGCACACCAGGAATATTATACTGAATGCTCATTTGCACTGATGGACTACTCTCATAACTGCATTACCTCATCTACTGCACTGTAACTTTCATAACTGCATTACCTCATCTACTGCACTGTAACTTCAATAACTGCATCTACTCATCTACTGCACTGTAACTTCAATAACTGCACTAACTTATCTACTGAACTGTAACTCTATTAACGGCATCTACTCATCTACTGCACTGTAACTTTAATAACTGCATTAACTCATCTACTGCACTGTAACTTCAATAACTGCATCTACTCATCTACTGCACTGTAACTTCAATAACTGCAACTCTACTGCACTGTAACTTCAATAACTGCATTAACTCATCTACTGCACTGTAACTTCAATAACTGCATCTACTCATCTACTGCACTGTAACTTTAATAACTGCATAACTCATCTACTGCACTGTAACTTCAATAACTGCATAACTCATCTACTGCACTGTAACTTCAATAACTGCATAACTCATCTACTGCACTGTAACTTCAATAACTGCATAACTCATCTACTGCACTGTAACTTCAATAACTGCAAACTCAATAACTGCATGTCAATAACTGCATTAACTCATCTACTGCACTGTAACTTTAATAACTGCATTAACTCATCTACTGCACTGTAACTTTAATAACTGCATTAACTCATCTACTGCACTGTAACTTTAATAACTGCATAACTCATCTACTGCACTGTAACTTTAATAACTGCTTTAACTCATCTACTGCACTGTAACTTCAATAACTGCATTAACTCATCTACTGCACTGTAACTTCAATAACTGCATTAACTCATCTACTGCACTGTAACTTCAATAACTGTAACTCATCTGCACTCTCATTAACTCTATTAACTGCATCTACTCATCTATTGCACTATAACTTCAATAACTGCATTAACTCATATACTGCACTGTACCTTTAATAGCCGCATTAACTTTCTATTGCACCGCAACTTTAATAGCTAATGTCTATAATTAATGCACACTTAAGTCACTTGCAATACTGTAAGGTCTAAATTGTTATCTGTTCATAACCACCTGTACACTAATGTTCACAGTATATAGCCTTCTGTATATATTGTCCATAGTACATACTGGCTGTCATATTGTCATAGAACATTCCTTCTGTAAAGTATTTTCATAATAGTTTCATAATAGTTTTTTTCTATGCCCATTGTATAGTATTTTCCTAATATTGTATTCTGTATTTATTCACACTGTATATCCTGCACTTGCTAATTGCACTTCTGGTTAGACCTAAACTACATTTCGTTACACTGTACTTATATGTGTAATGACAATAAAGTTGAATCTAATCTAATCTAGAGACAATGCTGACAAAAAGTTATCAAAGGATTTTCGATTGTTCAATCTTGGTCCAGAATTGGTCAAGCGTCGCACAGCGCGTCAACATATTCGATGGAGCGCTCGCTAAAATGGATTTGATGCTGTATCTTTGCCAAACTTTCATGTATCGATACGAAACTTTGTAGGTGTCATCATAGGCCCTACGAGGTAAAATGCTGTGTTTCAGTGCAGCGTCACGTAGTGGTCCAAATTATGAAAAATGCCTATATTGCCAGTCACTTACGAGCGGTTAGCCTCGTTGGGGGGTGTGCCGAGTTGAACGATATCCATGTCGGTCATTTTAAATAATGTAGCAAAAACGCAATAGGGTATCATTACAAAACTCGCTATAGGCCATCAGCACGCAAAGTCGCGGGTTCGACTCCCAAGAGGAATGTGTGTTGCTTGTTTACAGGTACATCTAAAAAAATAATTATATCATGAAAAAAATATCAAAAATTTGCTGGTGGTAGATTCGTTGACTGTGGACTTCAGAAAACACAGCGGACCAACACCAGCAGATGACATGGCAGCCCAAACCATCACTGACTGTGGAAACTTCACACTGGACCTCAAGCAACATGGATTCTGTGCCTCTCCTCTCTTCCTCCAGACTCTGGGACCTTGATATCCAAATTAAATGCAAAATATACTTTCATCTGAAAAGAGGACTTTGGTCCACTGTGTTTTCTAAAGTCCACAGTCAACGCAGCTATCTAGCAGGACATTTTAGAGCACTTCATGCTTCTTTTTGCTGACAAGCTTTGGAGATGCTGATTTCATTTTCCAGCAGGACTTGGCACCTGCACACACTGCCAAAGGTACCAAAAGCTGATTCAATGACCATGGTGGTACTGTGCTTGATAGGCAAGCACACTCGCCTGACCCGAACCCCATAGAGAATCTATGGCGTATTGTCAAGAGGAAGATGAGAGACACCAGACCCAACAATGCAGATGACCTGAAGGCCGCTATCAGAGCAACCTGGGCTCTCATGACACCTGAGCAGTGCCACAGACTGATCGCCTCCATGCCACAATGATGCAGTAATTCAGGCAAAAGGAGGTCTATCCAAATATTGAGTCCATAGAAAGGAACATACTTTTCAGAAGCCTGACATTCCTGTTTAAAATATCTTTTTTTATTGATCTCATGTAATATTCTAATTTTCTGAGACACTTTATTTTGGGTTTTCATTATCTGTAAGCCATAATCATCAAAATTTCAAGAAATAAAAGGCTTGAAATATTTCACTCTATGTGTAATGAATCTATATAATATTTGGGTTTCACTTTCTGAAATGAGTGACAAAAAATATTGACCTTTTTCTTGATATTCTAATTGATTGAGATGTACCTGTATATGAAGTGAACGTCGTGACCACATTTTTTATAATGGATTTTCTGACTCCTTTTTTTCGCTCTCGTTTCTCTGTGCCGGCAGGCATTTCTTGGGCTGCTTTCTTAAGAACCAAAGAGCCCCATCGTGCAAGTGTTTTTGCTATTTTTAGCCCTACGCAGTTCTCATTTTCCTGCCCTGCATTGTTTAAATAGCAAATGCATTTGCACTCATTTGTGCGCGTGTGGCGTGCTGGTCTAAATAAAAGTCTTTTTAGGCGCCATTGTTGACGCGTTGCTATTTTGAGGAACTGAAAATAGACTGCGCCATAGACCAACTCAAACCTGGTATAAACAAATTGCGCCATAATTTAAAGAGCGCCTTAGTAGAAAATGCGCCTCTGTGCGGGTCCACAATGGCCTTTCACTAAACTTATTAGACAGAGGGAAGCGCAATGTCAAATATTATTATTGTGTGCATAAAGATTAAAATACAGGTTGTCCTGTATTGTCCTGTGGGTTGTCTGCTCGCGCTCTTTAACCTCTGTAGCGCATCCACTTGTTTCAGTACAAGCCGCAGTCGCCGGACAGAGAGCAGCAGGGGTCACGTGACGACAGTATCCGTGTTTGTCAGGTTCTGTTTTATGGTTGTTGTGTTTTCCATTAAGAATAATAATGAACAAACATTTCATACATTCGTTTTAGTCAAGGAAAAGAAAAGATTTAAAGTAACGTTGAGGATCAAATAAGTGGCACAGATACTGAACGTCCTTGTCAAATTGTGTATGGGAAACACCAGTGTTGTCACACAAATCCTCTCGAGCACATCCCTAATGCAGCAAGAATGTATGCTGTGCCTCCGAACTGTCTTATATTAAACACTCGGTTTAATTCACATTTGTTCTGGTCAAAATGTTCTATTTGTTTAAAAGCCCATATTCAGTTTGGCGTGCAGTAATTATTCATGTTGATAATTACTGAATTAATTATTCATAATTATTCAATTATTCAATAAAACTTCTGTTTAATATAAGAGAGTGTGAAACTGTTTAGTATTTTACTGAGATTAATAATGAACCCACATTCAGGCGATTGCTGCCCTGAAATGCAGCTAATTCAAAAGTGAAATAAAATGTGAAATGTGCGTGTGAACGTGCAAAGTTCATTAGGATATTACGTAAAGATCATGTTCCATAAAGATTTCCTACCGTAAATATGTCAATATGTCACTGCCACTCTTTGGGAATTACTCAAGTTTGGTATCCATGTAAAGCTTTCAGGTTCATCAACTCTGCACAATGTCATTACAGCGGGAAGCCAATAGAGGCCGTTCATTTATTTCCCTTCATTAGTAATATGTGTTGGCAAGGATTCCTAACAAACCATGCGTCAATGTTGATTCAGATTATGTATAAATCAAAACATGACTGTTTTTTGTGGTCCAGGGTCACATTTATCGTGGATTTTGTTTTTTTGCCACTGGCTTGCTCAATGGAGGCTGCTGACATTGCTTCTTAGATTTTTAATTCCTGACAGAATATTCTTTTTGGTTGGAGTGTCTCTTTCATAATATTCCGGTTATTGATACCGGGTTGCATGTGTTAATTAAAGTGAAAAGATATTTGGAAGAATGTCAGCAACTGACAGTTCTGGGGCATCATTGACTGCCATAGTAGGAACAATGACAATGGTAGTCAAACGTGCCTCAGAACTGTTTCCTAAATTCTTCAAAATATCTTGTTTTGTGTTCAACAGATTTGTGATATTTTATTAACCATACGTTTTTATCTACATTTAGCATTAGCATTGTTGATCAGCATGTAAACATTTGTGACCCTCTGAAAACCCAGACTAAAGTCTCATAATCCAATTGATTATTAGACAACAAGCATCAGACTTTCACTAAGGTTTTGGTATTATTCAGTCAATATTGAAGCTATAGTTATTTTTCACAGAATATTCTGTAGGATGATTTTATGAAGGACATTTGCTGGGTTTTCACAAGCAAGTTCACATTTTGTAATGAACAACGTTTTAATTGGGACATTATTTAAAGATAGAAGTAGTTCTGGTATGAAAGTGAAAAGGTGAAAATGGCACGGAAAGGCTAATTTAGTAAGTAACTTTGTTTTCTGTTTATGATTTTAATTGTTACATTACATTTGCTGTTCGCATGTTGTCAGTAGTTTTTTGTTTTATTTACAAATATTAATGATCAGACTTCTATTAGGACTGCATTCCCCTAAAGCCACAGAGCCTATACATACATATATCAAAATATTAAATAAATGACCTGATAAAAGATCATATCTTTTATTCAGTATATCCAACCGAACTAAATTGATTAGATATTTATTTATTTTCAAAAAACATATTGTCCGGAGAAAATATAAAGACCGGACCTCTTGGAACTTTAATTGAATACCTCTGATCTACAGCAATAAGTTGAATTTTAAATGTATTTGAGCCAACATACATTTTAAAAACAGTCTTTGGCCTTTTAACTTGTACCTTGATGCTGTGTACCCTCAGCTAGTAACGGGTTCATTCTTTTTCACGTGATTTAGACAAGGCTACTGCCATGTCCATAAACAAAAATCAGATGTCAAACCTCATTGTCCTGCAACCGACTGAGTGCCCAAACTGTCCCGAGAACCTCAAAGGAACAACCACGGTCAGGCAAAGAATCCATGATATGTTTCAGATCCACTGCTTCCTTCTCTTGGGGAGGCGGCTTGCGCATGGCGGAAGGACTGTTGGGAATCCAGCCATACCACTCAAACTGGAACACATAAGATTATCTTTTAGATATCATGCAGAATACTGCCCAGCACTTTCTAATGCTCTTGCAAATGATCTTAAAGTGTTATCTCACCTGTCCAAAGTTGACTGCGGCATGCTGTGCTGAAGCATTGAATATTACTGCAGTGAGGTACTCGACTAGCTCCTCACGAGTTTCTAGAGAGCGTGGAAACTCTGTAAACGGTGACAATTTGCTTTTATCTTGTGTACAAATGAAGTTGATTTGATGCACACAAACATGCATATAGAACATACAAGAAAAGAAATGCTAGCACAGACGAACGTACACTGACATTCTGCTAAAGCTGAACCTGTACTCACTTTTACCCTCAACGAAGTCATCCATCCCAAAGTTGACGTTCTTAACAAATTTTTGAATCTCCTCATCTTTTTGAACCTTCTCATCGCTGTCATAGTAGATCTTGATCACCTGGTCAACAAAACTACAGGAAGATCCATTAGATGGAGGATCAAGAAAGAAAGAAAAAACCTCTAGATGCCAAACGTGTTCATTGGGCTAATCTTTACTTTCTCACTAGTAGTACAGAATCTGAACAGTTGTGACCCTTCCACCTACCTGTATATGGCCTCCCAGATCTTCATGCCATCATCTCTATAGTAGTACTTGGGAGTGTTTTCCATTCCTCGAGCATTTATGGCCTCAGGGAAACACATGGACTTGTAGTCAAAAGCCTCCATGGCCCTTTTCATCAATTCATCAATCCCAGCAGCACTTATGCTACTAATCTGGATACAGAAAGTTCAGTCAATATTTTGTCTAAATATTTTCAGATATGAACTAGTTCATAAGCACATGTGTAGCATACTGAAGAGACCATCTTTGAGATGAAGTTTTATTCAAGCTGTTTGGGTGCGGGTCAGTAATAAACAGGCGCGGGCGGAATGTGGGTCCAGAAGCCGAGAAGACTATTTCAACTCAACTCAGATGAAGGAGCTGCTTTGACACGGCCCTGTGCTTATTTGTGCTCGATGACGTATGCGGTTGACAATTGGCTCATATGGTTTTAATTTAATGTAGGATTCAACATAACTCAGATAATTTGTTCTTGGAAGAATGAGATGAATTCAGTTCATATTAAAATGAAGGGCATTTCAGACTCCAGTGTTGTTAAAATAGTTCAATTCTGAGAGTCGCAAGTGACATTGCTGGTGTATTTTTTATAAGCTATAACTGAAAAAACGATTTTCTCAGTGTAATCTTCTAGTGCTATTGTTGCTGTCCCATTCCTCGCATCAAGCGCCGCACGCGAGAGAGACGTCTGTGTTTGATTTGTAATTTGTGACGAATTCAGCTGAAACCATTAACAGTTAATGACAATCTTTTAATTATTTCACGCATTTCTTTTATATGTGATTTATGAAATAGTTGTTCATATGATATTAACAATAGTTATCTTTTTTCTGTTAAATTATAGCTTGTTGCATGAGAAAATAAATGTGTACATGCATACATACATCTACGTCTATTCACTGCGGCTGCGGTTCAGGTCGCGGTGTGTATGTCAAACGGGTCGCGTCGGGTACGGAAGGAAAAACGTGTTGAAGGCAGTTACTTTAACACTGCCTCCGAAGTCATTGCTTGACAGGTAGGCAACAAGCTTTTGGACGCAGCTCATACCACAGCGTCTCAGCTCTTACAGTGTCTTTTAACCCATACAATTATCATTTTCTTTGTTTTTTCCACTTTAGAAAATGTCAACTATCTCCAACAAACACGAAGAAGAACCGCACCATTTAAACAATAGAAGAATATGTTTTTTATCTAATAAACTGTGCCCATTTTGTAATTTTACAAACAGGGTCTCATGTGGTACAGATCCATGTGCGTGGATGACATTTGGAAACTGTACAAATGGAACGCGGGTTTTGCAGGCACTTTTTTGGAAATAACACATCTGTAAAAGATGGAGAAAACATCACCTTCTTTAACATTTTACTCCCGTTTTTTTGTTCACGTTTTTTCCACATTACTCAAGGCAAGTACATTACATTCATTGACAACATTGTGATCGTATGCTGTGCCTATAAATAATATGTTGTTATAAAACTGTAAACCATCTAATGTTTTTACATTTAAATCTAGCAGAATCCAGAGCTTATCCAAGATATACATTTTAATCAGTTTGTGTGTCCATGGAATGGAACCTACAATCTTTTGCCCAACCACTGTGCACAATGAACACTGCAATATCAGGATATTATAAGTAATATAATAAACGACTATTTCAATTCTGCATCTCTTTATTTGTGTATCATAACGTATTGAGCCAAAATCTTAAGTTTGGCTAGACACAAAGCAGAAGTTGCTGTCAAATGCAGATTCCTATATGGAGAACATATGAAGAGTTTGGAATTCCGTTTTTAAAATGTTTTTTTATTATGCAATCCAATTAATATGAATCAAACTGCAATTGGTTTGTTTTGATTTAAGCCATAATAACTCAGAAAATACAGCTAACTAACAAAATAAAAACATGATAATATAATAAAAATATATGATTTTTTACAGAAACTCTTCATATATATAGACACATCTCTAGTATCACTTTCGTTGCGGTAGCTCGTTGATATAATCGAGCACTGTTTGTGTTTGTTCGTGCGTATGGATGTTTGCTAGGAACCCAGACTTTGCTTTATTGTTGAGATTTCTACTAAATGGAACTTTCCATACGTATTATTCTTGTTCATTCTCTTATTGTTATTATGTTGTTTACAAAACGCTGTTCAGTTCCCCACTTAATAATAAATGAAACCACACGTTTTTTTGAGTACCATAACAGCTGTGTTTGGCAGCTATTTTTTACAGACTCTCTGGATACATAAAGATAACTCGCAAAATGATGTTCTGAATGAAGCGGTCGCTCTGCATTTATAACAAGCGTGTGCATGACGTAGAGAGGGTAGAAAGGACCCTGTTGGCCAGCTGGATGATGACTATGCGCACATCCCCAAACCCTCAATCCCGCAACAAATGAAAACAAATCAAATTTATGCAATTTAAGCGGTTGATCTCAGCGAGAATCGCAGAAATCCGTATTTATACAGAAAATCACATCCGTGGCTAACACTGTGTGCACCCTTTAATCTACAGTCTTTCAAGGACAGAAATGATGGCTTGCCAGACAAAGACATTGTAGATATAATCACATATGAACAGAATTGCTTTGGATCCCAACAAGATGCTGTTTATGTGTGAATATATCAAATTAGATAAAAAAAGCTACAGTACCTTGCTGAAGACCCCGTCTTCACTGATGAGATTTTCACGGGCAGCTGCATTGATTGCAATTGTGAAACGGACATGAGGTATCAGTAACTGTAAGAAGCAAAACATCTATTTAACCGTGTGCATTAGATCATAAAAATGTATTTGAAAAGTATAACCTCAAACAAAAAAGCGATTCCCTTTTGAATGGATGGATCTGTGATCTTCTGATTCCCTTCTCCTCTAAGGCCTCTCAGATCTGGTCTCTTTTTTACTTAACTGTCCCTCATTGTCGCTGCGAAACCAGAGGTGGTCGTGCCTTCTCTGCTGCAGCTCCCAGGCTCTGGAATAGCTTTCCTATTAATGTGAGGCGAGTCCCTTCACTAGCAAGTTTTGAATCTGCTCTTAAATTGTATTTATTTTCTTTAGCGCTTGATTAAGATCCGTTGTTTTGATGTAAGATGTGCTGTATGATCTGTTTTAAATGTAAGGCAATTTGGTGCAACTCTGTTGCTTTTAAATGTGCTATAGAAATAAAAGTGACTTGACTTGACTACTGGTGCAAACAAATAAGGGCGCGTGCAGAGCATGTCATTCACTTCTTGTGTTCAGACTGCTTGTCTGTGCATGGGTCATGTATAAAACAGAGCACACACATTTAGCTCATATGGGAGCTGAATGACCGAACAGCAAGGATCTTCATAAATGAAAAGCTCTGTTTATAAGCTCTGTCTGGGTAGATTGGCTTCAACACTTTAACGTCCATGCTCACCAGTACTGCCCCATTGCACTCCGATCTCTATCTACCGGTCTGGGCTTAATTCTTTTGGTGGTGCTGAAGGCTTCATTTAAGAATCATTACGCAGAAGCACCTCTTCCACTTCATCAATGTTATTACGTAACAACTGCAAGATTGAAGACTGGTAAGTCTGTCCCAATTCGAAGGCTGGTTCAAACGCAGCCTCAAAATCCAGCCTTCTTTCCCCAGGCTGAGAAGGATAGAACGAATGGATCCTTCACAGCCGCCTCTATCCCGAGATTCCTTAGGCGCCTGAATATTTTAAAATATAAATTCTTTTTTTAATTAACTGTCCCTGTCAGTGCATTAATGTGTCATATTCTCTCAAATTCATAAACAAATAAGGTGCATGGCTGAGGGTCCTCCAGGACCAGTTTGAAAACCCTGCAGCACAAGTTCCCTATCGAAAGGGAACATGTCAGGTTATGCAGTTGAACCACGGTTCCCTGAGAACCTGACGCTGCATCTCTTCACCATGGTTCATGCATTCCTGCCCACGTCACCATCATACAAGATGAGTGACACAATCTTCAGCACTATTCAGTTTGCACTTGACTGTATGGAAAGACACATACCTTGTATACTGGGTGGACGGTAGAAAGCTGTCTGTACATGGCTACTTCAAAAACCTCTGATACAAGATGTGTCTTGAGAAGGTGTGTGACCAGCTGGTGTACATTAAAGTCTGAAGACTTTACCCACATCTTGGCAAGCATCCAATCGTGTTCATTATCATTTGGGAGAAAGATCGGGCTGCTTTCCCCTGGTTTTTGACTGAGCTGTTTCAGCCAAGCAGACATTTTGGTCAAACAACACATACTTCTTAGCAAATTCCACTTTTACTTTTAGGTCATTCATTTTTTCAGTTCAGACAGATTCTTTATGGACGCATACCTGAATGGCAATTGGCACAATTTGGTCCAGTCTGTTGTTGTACAGTAGGCAGATGGGTGCAGTCAAATAGAACTGGGTATTTTGGCGTGTCCTATTGGCTTCCAAATCATACAAGATTTTATAATCCGCTATGTAGATGTTTCCTTCCTGTAAACACAGAGATAATTTATTAAGCGTACACAATTGTGTAGTTTGAAACAAAAAGTCTGGAAGCTAAAATCACATTGTACTAAGTCATTTACTAAACACTTGCTGGATGTCACAAAACATCCAGCAAGTCTTGGAATTGATAACAGACCAGCTGTTCTATGAGTTTCTGACCTTTATTTCCTCTTGTAAGGTGAGACCTCTCTGCAGAGAGCCCTCCACCATCTCATGTGTGACTGGAAATGTCTCTGGAAGATTCACGCACTTGCTGATCATGACAGGATTGCAGCCATTCAAAAACTGATAGCCAAACATGTAATCCGTATTCCAGTCTTCCATCACATTCGCTGTCCAGTTTTCAAAAAAGAAATTTCAGTCAACTGTCAAAGGCTTTACACTTGTGGAAAGCATGCCTCCAAATAGTTTCCCACAATAAAAATTGAAAAAGAAAGTATTCAAACCTAGAAGAGTCTTCTTGATCTCCCAATCTGCCAATATCTCTTCAAAATCTGCTATTTTATCCCAGGACTGAAAATAACTTTTAAGCTTGTCAATGGCTCCTTTCACCAGCCTGTAATAGAATATGTAATTTTAGACATTTTAGACAACTCTGTAAAATTGAGGAACAAAACAATATATTAAACAAGTACTGTGCCCATGACACATTTGTTCAAACGTACACTTCTCTGGCATTCCAGTTAAAGTCCAAATTTTTATCTTCATCAAACTGAACGTCTAAAGGCAGATCCTTCAGTTTGGCATCTAGGTTCTGAGGGAAGCCTTTGCGGCTCTGTATCCATCTTGAACAAGAAAAATGACATCCTTTACTTGTACAATTACACCAACAATTACCACAAAGTAAAGCATTTTTATTTAGTTATTTTAATGTAAAGGCCAGTTTAATTTATAAATTAGTAAATATGCCGTTTGTTGGTCGCCTTGCCTTTTTTAGGGGAGATTATTTCTAAGAGTTGGCATATACAAAGGCAAATTTCCTTTGGCATTAAAAAAATCCTTGGCCAAAAGGCTTGCCCAAATTTATACTTTTAAAGGGGAAATATTTTGAGGGAAATGCACGTATTTGCAGTAGTTTATAGTAAGTCATTTCTACAATAGTCCTACTACTTACAGTAGTTTGAAACACCATCCTGAAGAATTCAGCAAATTATTGCACATCATAGACTGAATGTCCTGCATTCACTGCTGATTTTTTATCCAGATAAACTAATATTTCACTGGTATTTATCCACACATAGGTCAATTTTACAGAGAAGAAAGCTTTGTCTATGCTTTGTCCGGTATGATTTGTGTCGAGCCATTTTTTAGACTGGTTGTTTGGCGGGAAAGAGATTAATAAAAGCTTTAACAATCTGTACAAATGTAGCAGCAGTTGACTATTATTCTGTTAAGCAGAACTGAGGAACAACTCATGATGGTTGACCATTCGGTGGAAGGTGGTGTTTCATTGCTGCCCACGTTGAGAATGAATATTCAAATTGTTTATCCATTTTTGGTACGTTTCTATTTAATTAATTTCAACAAAGTGTGATAAAAGCAAAGATAAAGATATGAAAAGTGGTACTCAGCACTAGGTCGAATGATGATGCAATGGGAAATTGCTCTGCGTGATTATATATGAAGAACGTAACTGCTCAAATTCTGATTGGCGCAACGAGCTCTTGTATTTGTATCATTCGAATTTTGTCTTGTCTGGTCTGCTTAGTATTTTAAAAATACCGCCTTATTGCCAGTGGTAGGGGCCCACATTTCATTACAGGTGGGGATAGACAAGTTGTGTGTTTCATGTTTGGGACTGGAGCATGCACAGGGAGCTGCTTATGCTTAAAAGTTGTCTTAAAGAAGCGAAACCTCCCGCCACAAACTATTTGATAATGAAGGCCAGGCTTGCATTTTTTCTCCATCAGCGGGGGGCCGCCTGAGAAGGGAACGCCCTGCAGGGGATCGGGTCACTTCGGGTAGAATGTGCTTTATCACCTCCGTCTGCTTCTTCACCGTCGAGAACTGTTGGGAAAAGTCCTCGACAGTGTCACCAAACAGGCCACCCTGCGCTATGGGCGCACTGAGAAAGCGGACTTTCTAAGGAAATCTATTCAGTGATTGGTCATTCAAAATCCCATTTGCGGCACAGCAAAGTGTTGTAAATCATCTCTGAGCCTGACACTTAAGATTTAGTCCTACACTTCACTTAAATTACGACGGAGCTGCTTTTTAACTAACTTTGAAGTGCAGCTTTGACCCAACAACTGTTTTACTCTTAAGTCAATTCTTAGCAGTGTTCTTGTGAGTCATTCTAAGAAGCTTGATAAATACAGGCCCTGGTGTAAAAAGGCTCAATATGTTGGTGGTGTCTTATATGAATCAACAGGGAAACACAGCAGGTTCTCCTCTAGTCTCATGACAAATTCATTTAGCTCAGAGCAATGTATATTCCTGGAGAACAGAATGTGGGAACAGACTTTCCGGGTCTTTCTTTACCACTCCTTGCTGGCAGAATAAAATTGGGTCAAGTCAACCACATCTTTAACATCATTTTTTTAATGCATTTTCCCCAAATACATGACAATAAGACGTTGACTTCTTTTTACTTATCTTTTGTAAATCAAACTAACCCTTTCTTTCAACAAGTGTTTTTCCCGCCTCATGAAAACCTGTAACTTAGTCTTAGCACTTCTTGTATTACTGCGTCCCTAAATCACTACATTGTTTCCTGATTCTTGTAAATTGCTTTGGAATAAAGGGAATTTGCCGGGACGGGGCCTGAGAAGGGAATGAGATGCTGCATTCCTTTACATTATATAACGTGATTGTGTTCTGCCCATCATTATATATCCGGCGTCACACATTACGTGGTGATGTAGCGCCAATCAGAATACGATAAGTTTCATACATTCTTTAGTTGTATACTTTCCTATTGTGTCATCATTCAATGTAGCGGAAATGTTTTTTAAAAACATAATTTATTCTTAACATTTCATCAGTTTTTATCAGGATACTTGGATACTTTAATAAACATTTAAAAAGTACAGCATTTATCAAAGAATTTAAATAAAACAAATGTGTCTCTAAATTCTGTGTCTAAATAGTGACAAAACTCATCATGAGGTCATGCTCATCGGCTCAACCCAGCAAATTTGTAAAGCGGATGCCACAACCCTTAAGATGGATGGCTCTGTTATGGAGTTTCAAACAAAACTTTGAAAATAATTTGGGGGTTATAGTCGATGCTAAATGAACAATTGACCCCCATGTTCAGATTACGGTTAAAATTGCTCCCCATGTTACTCTTTTCCACGACAGGCATTCGTTTTTTTACCGACAAGGGAAGGTCAAAGGAGCACATCACTCCAATCTTGGAGTCCTTGCACTAGCTACCTGTTAGGCTTGGTTTTGATTTTAAAGATCTCATGCTCACTTGCAATATGAGGCCTTGTGTGGTTTAGCGACACACTATCTGGCTGATCTGTAAACTTTTTACACCCCAAGTCGGCTTCTCTGAAGCCAGCTTGTTACAGTATCGAGCTTTCTCTTCTATGGCCTCCAAACTCTGGAATTCTCTCCCCTCAGAGTTAAGATGTCATGATTCTGCCTCATCATGTCATTTTTTTCTTGGTCTTGTGACAGAATCATAGCAGGATCCATTGTTTGTTTTGACCTGCCATGCTCTCTCTCTGGTCTCGTCATTGGCCCTGCCCTCTTTTTAGCTTCCCTTCAGTGTTTCATTACCCACACCTGCCATTTGTTAATTAGTCTTTCCTTTAAAATGCCCTCATTTCTGCTGTCCTGTGCTAGTTTGTTTTGTTCCATGTCCTGTTGTCAGTGGTCTACTCATCCTCGTGATATTTCCCAGTCAAAGTCAAGTAAGTTTAGTGTTACATTTACGCAGTTGGAAGACGCTTTAAGCAACTTACATTGCATTATCCTATACACTTGTTTCTAAGTATGTGCAATCCCCTGGGATCGAACCCACGACCTTGCGTTGTTAACGCAATACTCTTATAGCTATAGGAAAGCTAGTTAGTTAATTATAGTCTTGTCAAGTGTGGTATTTAGTCTTTGTTAGTTTAAGTGTAGTTAGTTTAGTTCCTGTGTACCTGTCCTTTATTATTTCTAGCGTGTCTTGTTTTTCCCCATTGTGGGTTTATGTTTTGTTGTAATATTTAAGTCTTTTTGTTAACCCCTTCCCCGCTGCCTGCAATTGGGTTCTTCCTCCACGTATTCCACGACATAAGAAAGGCAGCCTCTTTTAGTGTTTTTAAATCTTCACTGAAAACATACTTTTTTCGGCTTGCATATCAGTGAATTTGTGGTTTTTAAATTTTAAAATGTACTTTTGTTGCATGTTTATGTAAAGCCCCCCGAGTTGCTCCTTTGAAAGGCACTATAGAAAATAAAATATATTGGTAGTAATAATAATACACTCTCCAACATTACTAATAAAAAAACATTTATAATAAATCAGCATATTAGAATGATTGATCTGTGTCTATAGAGAGAAACAAAGAAAAACTACAGCAAACAAATATTGTTTAAGACTGGAACTGTTTCATCAAACCTGAATGTATTCTTCCTTAATTGAAGTTCTTCTTGTCTTTGCTTTTTTAAAATGTCAGTGTCATCCTGAGGCAATCGAGCTAAGTGAACACACAGAGAAATACATAAAACACACACACAAACCAACAATAATAATGCTTTATTAACAACTAGATAATGAACAAAGTGAGTCTGTACATACCACTGCCCTCTCTGATCACCACTTCCTTTTTGTCTAACCAGCGATAACAGGGGAACTCAAAGGACTTTCCAGAGGGAGATTTCACTCGGATATACCTACAAAACCATGGAGCATTGTACTTTTCTATTTTCACCTGCACAATGTCTCCAAGGTCCTTCTCTACATCGATGGTAATGGTGATCTCCTGTAAAAAAAAAACATATTTTATTAAACATACAGTATGCTGTATGGGAAACAAACTAACATCTCTTACACAGGCATTGAGAAAGAGGGATTAATTATTATTTTTCCCCATGTGTACTATCATTGGGACTGTACCAATTACCATTTTATTGAGCTTCGAACATTCTGTGGTAATGAACACCGAATATTGGAAGCTTTGGAGGGAGGGGGCTGAACATATTCTGGTCTCTAATTAAGGCAGGAATCTCTGTGTCTGTCTGTTTGCATTTTTATTATGTCGAAATCCGTTCATCCGATCGACTTCACAGATGGCGGGTGTGTTGCTGTGGACCCAAGGGAGGGCAGTGTCGCATTTTGGTGCAATATGGACATTATTGTCTTAAAGAACTTAAAGAACTTTAATACAAAACATAACGAGGGCTAAACAGGTGCAAGGGATGAACTAAAGGAGACAGGTGAAAACAGGCAAGGGACAAATTAACTAATAAGAACATCAGAAACAGAAGGCAAAAACAAAACAGAGAATAACCGTGACACAAGGGGCATCTGGGGTGTATTCCAGAAAGCTGGTTATATGACATACCTGGGTTAGTTAGCTAAAAACCGCAACTTTTGGTTCCAAAAACAGAGATAACTTTCAGGGTATGTAAGTAACCATAGCAACTCACTCTTACTAAGCTATAGGGGTTGTCTGCGCATGTGTGTGTTTTTGATGAGCGTCAAGTGGGTGTGGAAGCACAGTCTATGTATAATATATTATCATTTTAAAGCAATTATACAATTACTTTTCCAATCTCACCCATCGCAATTTAGCCTTCACAACTTTTTTTTATTAACTTTATTATTTAACCTTTTAAAATGAAATAATCTTTAAATATTAAATATTGTATATACTTTAAATTAGGTTTATTAAAACATCTCCAAATATCACTGGATAAATATACACACTTTACAATTCCCAACAGTTAATGGATGTTAATAGTGAATTATTTTAACTCCCGAGTGCATTTCATTACTCTTGTCCACTTATTCCTTAAAAATGTCTTTCTGATCCGCAGCCTCCTACAGTTTAGTATTGAAAGGCCTTTCTCCAAATTACAATCAGCCTCTCAGGATCGGCCGTTTCCACCTCTTTTAACATTTGGAAATGCATGCTTTCAGCAAACAAAGAATAACCTAAATAATTAAATATTATGATTTTTACCCCGCACCTTATACACTGATGCATATTTAGGTCATATAAAAATCTCTGATTCATAACGTTGTTTTACAGTCAAAAAATGTAAGCTTCCCGGCCGTTTCCATGGTGACTCTTGAAATCTGTGATCCATTGACAATGTCTTCATGCTATTTTTTAAAGTAGGAATGAATTAAAATCACAATTTCAACTCAAGCTTTTGTTATATAAGAGGGAATGTTATTCACACGAACATCATGTAAGTGTCAGAACTGAAAAGGCCCTTGTTACTGAGATACATCTGTTATTGACACCAGGCCCAGCGAACGCCAGGTTCTGGAAGGCACCATATCTATGACCACATTGATAGGTTGAACACCACCTCCACAGAAAAATATCAACCACTGGTTCTCGCATGACAATTCTGAAGTAACAAGTGGTGCGGAATCAGACAGAGCGAGCAATCAACAAACATGCCGTTAAAGATAGATAAAAATATAGCTTGATGTGCCCGGAGCACTATTCACATAAGATTAGTATTATCTGGGGACCTCCTAGTCATTTGTATTAATTGCAGAGGTTGTCTGTGATCTTTAGCCCGTGCGAATCGCCATCTCTGTGATTTAGCGGGCTCATATATAATTTTTCCGTTTGAATACATCCAACATCAACATCTACCTGGAGAAACCCTATGCTTCTGACTTCCACACCCTCACCGCCTCGTTCGACCTCATGCGCCTCGTCACAGCCAGTACTCACAGATCTGGACACCAGCTGGATCTCATCTACATCCGTAACTGCACCACAGATAACATTCAAGTCACACCTCTTCACATCTCGGACCACTTCTTCATCACTTTCAACATGCTCCTTCCTACATGCACTACACCAACACCACCACCCGTTCACTTTAGACGTAACCTTCGCTCTGTCTCCCATAGCACACTCTCTGCTAGAGTGACATCCTCTCTTCCCTCCAACTTTGCATCTCTAGATGCTGACACTGCCACTGACACCTTATGCTCAACACTTACATCCTGTCTAGATAACCTTTGTCCTCTGTCCTCCAGACCAGCTCGTGCCACTCCCTCCTGCCCCTGGCTGTCTGACATCATCTGTGAACAACGGAGTACACTCAGGGCTGCTGAAAGGAAACGGCGCAAGACCAAGAATCCTGCTGACCTAAAGGGGACTACCAGTCACTACTCTCCTCTTTCTCTGCTAGTGTTACCACAGCTAAAATGTCTTTCTATACCACCAAGGTAAGCAATGCACCTAACACTCGACAGCTTTTCAAGACATTTAACTCTCTTCTTTGCCCCAATCCTCCCCCGCCCACTTCATCATTGACTGCGGAAGACTTCGCTGTATTTTTCACTGACAAAACATCATCCATCAGCAAACAATTCTCGGTACCTCAGACCTCGGTAAACACTTCCCACACTCCAACCATCGAACTCTCCTCTTTCACCCCACTTACGGACACTGAAGTCACCAGGCTTCTATCCAGCCACCCCCCCACCTGTCCCCTTGACCCTATCCCCTCCGATCTCCTTCAGGCCATATCCAGCACACTCACACCTGCACTCACACACATCATCAACAACTCCCTGCTCACCGGCATTTTTCCATCCACATTCAAACAGGCCCAGGTCACGCCCCTACTGAAGAAACCCACATTGGACCCTTCTACTCCCGACAGTTACAGACCTGTCTCTCTCCTCCCATTTATTGCAAAAACAGTTGAAAGGGCAGCTTTCAACCAGGTGTCTTCCTACCTATTCCAGAACAAACTACTGGATGACAAGCAGTCTGGCTTCAAAACAAACCACTCCACTGAGACGGCACTGCTATCGGTCACAGAGGCACTGCGGCTAGCCAAGGCTGAATCTAAATCCTCGGTCCTGATTCTGCTAGACCTATCTGCAGCGTTTGACACTGTCAATCACCAGATACTGCTTGCAACCCTGTCATCGCTAGGAATCTCAGGCTCTCCCCTCCGCTGGTTCAAATCCTACCTCTCCGACAGATCCTTCAGGGTGTCATGGAGGGGCTCGCTGTCCACTGCTCACCACATGATCACTGGGGTCCCTCAGGGGTCGGTGCTCGGACCGCTGCTTTTCTCCATCTACACGACATCCTTGGGACCCATCATACAGGCACATGGCTTCTCGTATCACTGTTATGCTGACGACACCCAGATCTACATCTCGTTTCACCCAGACGATACATCTCAGGACATGAGGACATCTCAGCTTGGATGAAAGGGCATCACCTCCAGCTGAACCCTGCCAAGACAAAACTACTCGGGATTCCGGCACACCCTATGGTCCAACACGATCTCAACATCCATCTTGGCAATACCACAATCACCCATTCCAAAACAGCAAGGAACCTCGGAGTCATATTTGATGAACAGCTGTCCTTCAATGATCACATTGCAAAGACAACACAGTCATTCCGATATGCCTTATTCAACATTAGAAAGTCAGACCCTATCTCACTGAGCATGCGGCACAACTCCTTGTCCAGGCCCTGGTAATCTCAAGATTGGACAACTGCAATGCTCTCCTTGCTGGTCTTCCTGCAAAGGCTATCAAACCGCTCCAGCTGGTTCAGAACGCAGCAGCACGCCTCGTCTTCCAACAGCCCAAAAGGGCTCACGTGACTCCCCTTTTCATCTCTCTTCAATGGCTACCGGTTGCAGCCCGTATCAGATTCAAGTCACTAATGCTTGCCTACAGGACTATCACTGGATCTGCACCGGCTTACTTTCACAACCTCCTGCACTCCTACACCCCATCAAGATCCCTGCGTTCAGCAAACCAGCGGCGTCTTATATTGTCTTCCCATAAGGGCAGTAAATCGCTCTCCCGCTCATTCTTATTCACAACTCCTTCCTGGTGGAACATTCTTCCTAACTCTGTCCGTTCAACCACATCTCTCACAACATTTAAAAAACTGCTTAAAACCCATCTCTTCTGTGGACAGACAAATGAAAAAAAAAAAAACTAACCCTTTCTCTCAACAGGTAGTGGTCTAGCTTTTGTTGAAACCAGTAACTTTGAATTGGCACCTAATGTATTATGGCTCCTAAACTCTTTGTAAGTCGCTTTGGATAAAAGCGTCTGCTAAATGTAAATGTAAATGAATAATGGAGGCTGTTTTGAAGTGTTTTGGTATTATTTCGGGTGCTGGGTGATATCCATAAGTTACCGGGAGTCTCCCGTTTGTTCATTTATCATGAAAACTCTCGTAACATTCGAGACCCGTGATCGACGTGATCTTTTCTCCGGTTCGCGATCACTGGTCTCAAATGCTGACAGGTACGATCATATATCATTAAACGCAATACAACTATAGGCTATACAAACTATACGCAAAGCCTTGCCATCTCATCCGGGAATTAAGTCAGTAAATTTGAGTAAAATCATCCTGTGCGAATGCTTCACATGAAATACTGATGTGGGGTCATTTATAAATCACAGGAGGTCTCCAGATAATACTGATGCCGTACGAAAACTGTTAATGGTGCTCATGTGTAGCCTAACGTTACGTCTTGAACCAAATTCACAGAAGTTTCCAACTACACAAACTGTTATCCAATCAAAGCGGTGGGCATTTACTTATAAAGTGTCTTTAATGCGGCACGCCCATTAAAACACAGCGTTTGTAGAGCTGGCCACAAAACCTGGGGAGAAAATAGCCTAATACTTATTGATTTTGATGTTTTTGAATGTAAAAACCATGCGAACGTCATAAGTAGACCTCATACAACAGTATAAAACAATAAACAAGCACAGTTCATCACACCTTTAAAGCAAATTGTAGATATCATCGGACCTGGGGCCTCATTTATAACCGTTGCGTACACACAAAACATGCCCTGAAAGAGGCGTACGCCACTTCCCACGCAAGAGAAAAATGTGTGCACCTGCATGCAAACTCTGACCCATGCATACAAACATTTTGGAGACAGAGCAGTTTGACGACACCGATGGCGAGTTAGTGAACTAAAGTTTGATTGAAGAAAGTAAGTGTGATAAAAATGATTACAAGCATTAATGCCTCACACACATTTTATTTTAGCTTAAAGATCCACATTATCACGAAGATTAAATCTGCAGTTATTTGCGCTTGTATTGAGTGATAATTGTTTCATGCATCTTCTTGGAAATCCAACTGAAACCTTAAATAAAAATTAAATCTAAATATTTTTATCACGCTGTCTTACCATCACGCTATCAGCGCATGAGGAGGAGATGATCCGACTGCATGGATTACAGGACATATGATAACTGCAGAACACGGTGTAAATAAATAACTAAATATATTTTCCTTCAATACTGAATATAATCATCAAATGTCAAAGTCTGGAAATACAGCCATTAAGCTCGCGCACAATCCTTTCTCTTTATGTCCTGTTATCAGTCCTAACATGTTCATAACAAAACCGGAATGTCTTCAATTATGTCTTCAAATGTTATCTCAGGTGAAGGACACCGCTAATGAATAATGTGATTTTAATGCGGACTATGCAGTGTTCATGATCAATCAATGCTGTAAACATTTAAATACTGCAGAGACCTTCTTTGGCTTTAATATAATAATAAAATTATTAATAATGATAACACTTAATAATTTGTAACTCTCAGTGAATCTCATGTGTGGCCATCTGTGATGTCGTTAAGGAGGTAAATGATGGGATCAGGGGTTTTGTTCAATTCTCTTTTTTATGGCATCTGATAGCTTTTGGACCCGGAAACGCTGTACGTCCATTATGGTGTGTGACGTCAGGCTTAACAAGTGGACTGGATGCCAGGATTATTCATATACGAATCAGCATTCATGAGGTGCTTTGCATTGACTATTTATGAGTAAAAATGGGCGTGTAAAGGGCGGTATGTGAGACTTTTTCACGTGCAAAAATGATCAGGTAGGCTGTGATTTATAAAGGGAAAATTGCGTGCAGGTGTGCGTGCGCAAGGTTTTATAAATCTCCATTTTTGTTTTGTTTTTCTGAGTTCAAATTCATTTTACAAAACTTGTAGTCAGGTTATAGAAAGTTACATAGAATGGAATCCATGTTTTTGAAAGTCACAAATGACATTATGCTGTCTACTGTTAACAGTAATGTTGTTTCATTCATCCTTTTAGATCTCAGCTCAGCATTCGATATGGTTGATTGTAACATTTTAATTTCTCATTTGGAAAGTTATGTTGGCATCCAGGGTACCGTGTTAAAATGGTTTAGGTTCTATTGATCTAATAGGAATTCCTCTGTTTGCATTGGAAAACATACTTATTAAATCATATTTATGAATAAGACATGAATCTTATTCTCACCTTTTCCTTATTCCAAACGTATGCTTTCTCCCAGGTTGTCTCAATGCTCTTGTTGTTTGAGTCCACCAGTGTCAGGGAAAAATGGTTCACATTCTTACCATCATTAGACACCAAGACCTTGTACTGCTGTGTGGCTGCATGAAAGAAAACATATACAATACAATACAATATCATTTTCATTTTTATAGCACAATAAAACAATGGAACTTGAACACAGTGCCATATAAAAGAACGAAATAATAAAAACACACGTAAAATATCATAATCACAAGCAGAAAAATAAAGTTAAAAATACATGACTTATCAAAAACATTTCATCGACTGCATGAAGAGAACACGGGTAAGGATCCAAGTGCATCTTAATTGAAAGACGTAATTCAAAATCATAATCCAGATAGCAGGCAAATAATCCCAAAATACAAGTGGTCAGGCCAAACAAAGCAAACAAATCCAGAACGCTCAGAATTGCAGTGTGACACAAACAAGCCTTTGAAAGACTGACCAGGGTTAAAATAGACAGAGGTCATTATATCTCATTAGTCCAGACTTCAAAATCTGTCTGAAATGGGTTTGTCAGACAAAGGAGACATGTGAAATGTGCAGTGTTGGTTCCCTTATAACACAAACACATCTGGGAAACGTCTCTTTGATGTCTGCATTTACATATGCAAGACTTTTTTTATTGTTTGCTCATCTGCAAATAGTCTCGGAGACGTCTGCTGTCATATCTCATATAGACATCTATAAGACATTTAGAAGATGTTTATGATTTAATGTAGAATGGGTGTACAACTGCTCTTTCTAAGATGTTTAGCAGATGTTTTACAGATCTCCAGCAGACATCTTACAGACGTAAATAACCTACTACCGTTAGATAAAAAATCTATAATGAAAACTGGATTAAAAATGCACATTTATGTTTATATAAGTAAGCTTATTAAAAACGTTTTTTTAAATTTTGATTAAGTTTTCTACTGAGAGTCCACAAAATATTACTGCTATCAAGAGTGCACTTTTGTTATTCAGATTTAGCAATACTGGGCATACCTGTTTTGGAGAAAAATTGGAGTGACATGCTCTCTATTTGCACTTCACGATGCACCAAGGGTTCAGGATCAGCACACATGTTATCTTCCTCTGGTTGTTTTTCATAGGATTCAGCTCGCTTTGCAGTTGGTAGACCTTTTTAAAAAACAACAAATATGCATGTTTTACAAGCTCTTTAGCATAGGCTACAGTGGGTTCAACTTGCTATGAAATGCCCAAATGCAGATTCATGACACGACAATGTCACAAGGACAAACATTTTGGGGAGTGGTTAGTACAGGGGTGGGCAATCCTGGTCCTAGAGGGCCACAGCAGCACTGAAGAGTTCAGCTCCAACCAGCCCCGACACCTCATTTGAAGTTTCTAGTAATCCTGCAGACCTTTATCAGAGTATATGTATACATCTTCTCAAAAATGCTCTTAAGCTCTGACTTAAAGGAACACTACACTTTTTTTGGAAAAAGACTCATTCTCAGTTAATAAGTTACCGTTTTGGAATCTATTCAGCCGATCTCCGGGTCTGGCGATAGCACTTTTAGCATAGTTTAGCATAGATCATTGAATCCAATTAAACCAGTAACATCGCATTCAAAAATGACCAAAGAGTTTCAATAGTTTTCCTATTTAAAACTTGACTCTTCTGTACTTATATATATAAAATTAAAAGTTGCGATATTCTAGGACGATATGATGAGGAATTATACTCCCATTCCGGCAATAGTGACCGATTGCAGAACAGCAGAACCATATACCTCACGTTAGTCTCATGCCTAAAGTGGGCGGAGTCACATTCTCAGATCGGAAGTAGGCGAAAGTAGTGAGAAGTAAATTAAAGGAATATCATGGAGGAGAAAGAGTACAAGGTAAAAAGTTTTCTTTTTGTAGTTAATCGATTGTTTTTGGATTAAAGAATACGAATAGACAGGGATTAAATCAAGACAGGATTAAAATAGTTAGCCATCGCCATAGTTCAATTAGGACATTTAAGGACATTTAAGTAAGTTAGCGTTTATAAATGTCTTTAGTAAAAAGGATTGCACGTATGCATCTTTTGAGGAAAATAATAGTAGTTACATATTTTAGCGCTATGTAAAACGACTTAAATTATGCCTGGTTTCACTTTTTGTTGTATTACTCGTGGTTTTTTATTTGAATTAGTTTTGGCCCTCTTTTTTTTGCATGGGTTACATTTTCTGTCACTGATCAATATGATATATTTTTTCCTTAGAGACATATTAGTCTTTCATAAACGCATCCTATAAAACATTTAATCAAATACACAGCAGAGCTATACTTAAATTGGTTTGGAGTTACACACTGCAGAATTCCAGTCCTCTCTATATATGTATATGTATATGTATATATGTGTGTGACGAGCAAGGCGGGACGAGAGCCGTGAGGGAATGACTCAGGGCAGGTGACGCGAGTGATAATAAGTGTCAGCTGTGGTTGCACCGGCTCCGTATCTCTCACGATGGAGTTCGGAAGCATAAAAGGACGAGCGGCAGAGTGTACGACGAGAGAGGACTGGGCGCCGACATGTTTAAGTTTGTGTTGATGTTCTTGTGGCCGGCAGTCAACCGTGAGGTGGCTGCCGGTCTTTTACTTCAGTGTTATTGTTTGATTATTTTGATTAAACTTTATTAAATGTTCACCGGTTCCCGCCACCTTCCCTACTTTGAACTGTATTACAATGTGTATTTCAGATTTGTTTCAGAATGTTCCAGCCACCTCACTGCATAATGTGCCAGCAGCACAGTGGCTAATAGAGCAATCTCGTCAAACACCATAGTTTCAGAGGGCAGGGTTTGCATGCGGCCTGTTGTTAAACAGAACAGTGTAAGAAAATATAAAAAAATCTGAATAAGAAAAATCTAAAGAAACATATCGACCGTAAACACACAAATACACCAATTCAGGACATTAATGCCAAATTTCATCTAGCAAGCCAGAGTATTGACAGAACAAATGGAATATACACTGTGCTTAATGTTGCAAGTGGTTACAGTACTCCTCTTCATATTCAGTACAATACATGGGGAGAGCAGCAAAACATTTACTGTGAATCAAAAGAATGCCAAGTAAACATGAAAGTAGCACAGATGAGTGGGCTCTTATCTTATCAGTGTAAGAACATCAGGTCCGTAAGTTACTGCACATCCACAGCTGAACCAGTAACCCTCAAAGAAAGCATTTTAACAGAAATGGTTAAAGCAAGGTGGTTCGGTGAGGAGAAACAAAAGCTATGTCTTGCACATCAGCAGCATACCACTATCTGTGGAAACCTCTGTTGGCTCCTTTCAGACAAAAAAAATATTTCTGTTTTTAACCAAATGTGTCGTATTATAGCCGGCTGGGGCGTGTCATTGTTGCTTACACCAAAAAGTTAAACACATGGCACTGCCGCTGTGCCAAAGTACGATGTCATGTCTACATAAATACATTGCCAAATGGCATCGGTTTCAAACAGACCGTGAGCTTTTCCGGACTGTCTTCAGCAGAGAAGAATCACCACACCAAAAGGAACATTCTCATTCAGAGAAGAGCAATTTCACAGATGACCATCCTTTGTATCCACCACAAGATCTGGGACTGAAACACATGGTGGAGTACATTCTACAGAAAAAGAAGATACCTGCTGTCCTACCGGATAATATACGTGCACCATCACCAGGAAAAGAATACCCAAAATATATTTTTCCAGAGGAAACTATTTGTCAGAGATGTCCATGTTTGTCCATGTGAGAGCTAAAATACTCACCAGCTGGGGGATTATTGAAGGTAGGACGATGTTATCAATATGGATGCATGCAATGCAATTACACTGTCTTCTGTTTAATTCTTGTTTTAAATTACAGATGTATCAACCTACTGTAAGCAGTGTCCAGTTTGTGGAATATTATATCGCTACCAAGAGTGGAAAGACCAACTCCACAACTTTAACAACTACATCATCCTTGACATGCACTTATGCCTGACATTAAGAAGTCTTCTCCAGGTAAACTTAAGTCTGTGTGTGATTGTGGTCAGGAATAACCATACATTTGAACTGTTTTGACAGTTTTTACGGTACATTTCTTTCAGGTCCATACTACTGTTAGCAGAGCAGTTGAGGCCTTGCAAGATACAACAGGTGTAAAGTTTCCACCAGGAGACACAGTGCTCCTTCCATACTTGCACTTTGAGGCCCTTGGCGATCACGACTACAAGTTTTCCTGCATTACTTGTGGAGATCACTCATACACACGGTCACGTATGCACGATGGTTACACCCAATAATCAACGTGCTTAGTTATATAAAACCGTTAACAAAAATGTTAATAAACTTTCATTTTTAGATGTTAACAATACGATAAATGTGTAATACATGCGAGAACACATCCACACATATATATTAATATTTATAAATACATATATTTATATACGTGGACATCTTTTCAATTTAAATATTTAAATTAAATCACCACATGTTATTTCTACAAAATATTATTGAAATAAAAGGAAAAGTTAGTCTCATGTCGCTTCACAGCAGCCAACAGGGGACCAAAGTCAATGTGTTCAATGAAGTCACTATTTAAAGGAGGCGTGAATTAAAATCACAATTTTAACTCAAGCTTTTGTTATATAAGACGGAATGTTATTCACACTCTTACGAGAATCTCTGTAAACTTTTGTATTTTAATCCATAGGAACCAGTGGGATAGTCCTGTTGCACGAGAGCTGCGTGACGTCATCGGGGATTCCGGATATAAACGGGCGTTGACGCAGCAATGGCGTCTCTCTCTCTCTCTCGGTCTCTACATTCCATGCCCATTGCTCCCGCGGGCGTCTCTCCCAACGCCTCTTTGGATTTGTTTTGTTTTGTTTTGTTAGCAGCGGGAAGCGTATTTTATTTTTAGTTCACATTTGTTATTTAGTAAGAGCTGAAGCGAAGGAAGCAGTTGCCAGGAAGACTCACCTGTTTTATATTATTTTGTCGGAAGCCAGGTAAGAACTTTACTCCGAGGCAGATGTAGTCAGGTTTCTGTTTTCTTAGTGTCCTATCCGTTGCCTACTATTTTCTTTTCTCGTTAATGATTTATTAGATGTTGTTATACAATTATTTGTGGAATTATATTATTATTATTATGTTACCTGTGGTATCGAATTCTGTCATTGAATTAAATGGAGGCATTTTTGAAAGCAACTCAGTTTTGTGATTTTTGAATATGATGGGCCGGTTTCCTTTGGTTTGACTAATCTAGGTTAACGAGCCTTAAACTGGTTATGGGCCGTAACACACACGAACATCATGTAAGTGTCAGAACTGAAAAGGCCCTTGTTACTGAGATACATCTGTTATTGACACCAGGCCCAGCGAACGCCAGGTTCTGGAATGCACCATTTCTATGACCACATTGATGGGTTGAACACCACCTCCACACAGAAAGAATATAAACGACTACTTCTCTAGCCCCGCCCACTGGTTCGGGCATGACAATTTTGAAGTGTAACATGTGGCGCAGAACCAGATAGAGAGACCAATAAACAAACATGGCGTTAAAGATAGATAATATTGTACCACCCCTGGTTGTGGAAGAATACAGTTGCATAACCTTCCTTCGGATTCTGATATTAGGAATGCGGTTCAAGTTTCTTTTTAAAGACGTTCCAGCTCATGTGGGAAAAACATGGAGCGTTTGCTCGTTTCATTTCGTCGAGGATTCCTTCGTGAACAAGGCGAAAAGGTTAAATAGCAGTGCTGTCTGAGCCGTCAATATTGGATCTGACAGGAATGGCGCAGCAATCTTATGTGAGTAAAACATGTTTGTACTATGCGTCACTATGGCTTTGTTAGAGATGGCTTGATGTGCCCGGAGCACTATTCACACGAGATCAGTATTATCTGGGGACCTCTAGTCATTTGTATTAATTGCAGAGGTTGTCTGTGATCTTTAGTCCGTGTGAATCAGGATCTCTGTGATTTGGTGGACTCGTATATTATTTTTCAAGGTTTTATACACAGTTTGTGAATAATGGAAGCTGCATTGAAGTGTTTTGATATTATTTCGGGTGCTATCCATAAGTTACCGGGAGTCTCCCGTTTGTTTATTTATCATGAGATCTCATTTGAGACCCGTGATCGACGTGATCTTTTGTCCGGTTCGCGATCACTGGTCTCAAATGCTGACAGGTACGATCATATATCATTAAACGCAATACAACTATAGGCTATAAAACTATACGCAAAGCCTTGCCATCTCATCCGGGAATTAAGTCAGTAAATTTGAGTAAAATCATCCTGTGCGAATGCGTCACATGAAATACTGCACTGTGAAAAATGTTCCGTAATTTTTACGGAAAAATACCGGCAGCTGTGGTTGCCAGTAAAATTCCGTCAAAAATACAGGAAAAGAACGTAAACAGCTTTGCAGTTTAAAACTTCAGGGCAAGACTTCAATCGGTGTATTAACTTAATGCATTTGAGTCTTATATATTAAGAGCATTTCTTTATATAAAATGAAATCTTGGACCTAATGAATAAAAGTGAAAACATAACATTTACTTATTTTATTTCTTTGCAATTCATCATTAAAACACATCAAAGTCACTTTTAAACAAAGCAACATGCAGCATGACATCAGCACCTCATTGCCTGACCTTGACTTAAACACACAGACTCCAGTCTTCAGCAGAGTGGTGACCCACAAAACATTTAATATCAGAGAAGAAAAGAGAAAATACAAATTCCGTAGTTTTTACAGAAAAATACCGGCAGCTGTGGTTGCCAGTAAACTACCGTAAAATTACGGGAACATCCTGTTTTTATTCGTCCAATCAATTCACAGTGGAAAACATGAGCCACACCCACTATATGACCCTATTGGAAATATGTCAGAAATCTGAAGACGATCATCACTTCTGCTCACAGGGACTGCAGCATAACATCCATGACTTGATGTTTTATTGTTGTTTAAAGTCACCGTTATTGTGATCAGTGTTTGCTTTAGTTGGGCTCTTTCATCCTTCAATTGATAAACACCAGTTTTCTTTTGGCTGATATGAAAGTGTCATATACAAAAGTTCCAATTGAGAATGAACACAAGTTTACATGTTGACGGTTTTTGATGAATCACCATCAAAATGTCATATTGATGTTATAGCAATAACATCAAAAGAAAATGTGATAAGATTCTTAAACAAGCTTTTCTTCTGATGTTGTTTAGTTTCTCGTTGGGTTTTTGTTACAACAGTCTGAATGAGTTTACATTTGAGATCCACATTTCCTGCAACAATCCTTATAAAGAGTTTTTGAACAGTTGAAAGTTCTACACTTGATCTTTGACTCAGACATCAAGACTCAGTGTATGAATCTCAACAGTGGTGACCAACAAATGAAAAGCTTACAGCTGCAATGCATGCTGGGAGTCATGGAAGAGTTTTGTGCTTTGATGGTACCCAGAATGCATTGCATTTATCTTAAGAGGTAATTCTGGTTGTCACCACTATTGAGACAACCTGTTTTATTCTTGATGTCTGCTAGTCCACTCGCTGTTAAACACCTTCAGTATATAATTTAACTTTAATATCAGAAATGAGGAGGTGAAAAACTCTTTACATCAGTACCTGCACTAAAATATGAAATGACACTCCCAACAAAACAAGAAATCACAGCCATTTTGCTGAGCTAGTTTTCCACCTGTTTTGGTGTCTGTTTCAACACATAGTTATAAGTACAAGGGAAAGATTGAACTTAAGAGGCAAAGGGTCAAGATCCCAACTAAAGCAAACACTCAGCACCATAACGGTGACTCATCAAAACCATCAACATGTAAACTTGTGTTCATTCTCAATTAGAACTTTTGTAGACGTTCAACAGAAATAAGTGACAGTGGCGTCTGTAAGTGAAGGTGATAATAGTGTTTGTGGAGTTGAAAAAACAAAAACTCCATGTAAAATCTGTGGAATTTCACTGTTCATTTCCCAGAGAATTTGAAAGTGTTTGACAGTCCTGTATTTTCTGACAACCGTTTTCTCTGTGAAAACGATTTGAATTTCACTGTTCATTTCAAGGGGATTTTTTACAGCGTTTTTCGGTAAAAATGATGGAACTTTTGCCGTTACTTTTACAGACAATTTTACGGTGTTTTTCTGTATTTTTCACGGACGCTTTCTGACAACAGGTTTTTTTTGTGAAAACAACAGAATTTCACAGTTAATTTCACGGGCATTTTTTACAGTGTGATGTGGGGTCATTAATAAATCACAGGAGGTCTCCAGATAATACTGATGCCGTACGAAAACTGTTAATGGTGCTCATGTGTAGCCTAACGTTACGTCTTGAACCAAATTCACAGAAGTTTCCAGCTACACAAACTGTTATCCAATCAAAGCGGTGGGCATTTACTTATAAAGTGTCTTTAATGCGGCACGCCCATTAAAACACAGCGTTTGTAGAGCTGGCCACAAAACCTGGGGAGAAAATAGCCTATTACTTATTGATTTTGATGTTTTTGGATGTAAAAATCACACAAACGTAATAAGTAGACCTTATAAAACAATAAACAAGCACAGTTCATCACAACTTGAAGGTTATTTCTTCACAATTAAACTAAATTTCACATTTTTCAGTTTTGCCGAAAAAGACATGCACATGTTAGAGTTTAAGAAAAATCAGTTCCCTTCAATTTCAAATTCACGAGTGGTTGAAGTTGACTGTTTTATTATAAATGTTCAATGTGTTTAACTGAAATAAAGTTATTCAGTTACTCTGAATCGGCTGAAAATCCTCAATGAATTAAATCAACATGAAAATGAACGTTTGTGTTTTTAGACCTACAAAATGTTTATGACAAAGACATTTTAAAAGTCTCATGTCGCTTTACAGCAGCAAACAGAGAACTAAAGTCAAGAGTTTGGTTCCAAAATGAGATAACTCAGATAAAATTCAGTTTTTTATTGGGCATTCCAATTAATATCAATCAAACTGCCATCGGTTTGTTTGGATCTAAGCCATAATAACACAAAAATACAGCTAACTAACACAATAAAAACATGATAACATAATCAAAAATATGATTTTTGAAATCAAATTAAAAACAGAGTTCTCACTTTGGAACTAAACTCTTCATAAACTGTAAAAAATGATTTGAGGATTTGGTTGACTCAACTTATTTTTCTAAGTAAGTTCAACTAAGATGTTGAGTGTACATAAGATATTAAGGTTACCTGTGCCCAACTAATCTGTTTAATCAGACTAGTTCATGCAACAAAGATTTCTCAGTTGTGTGAGTTGCATGGAAACCCCGCCCACCGAGCCTTCCAGCAGCGCGCGTCTCTCGTCGTACACCCCTGCATAAATGCCTAAGGAAACCCCATCAACACACCGAGAACAGGTGACCATGCGCATTTACCGGCGAGATGCTTCCATTTTTGAGGTCAAGAGTTTTTGAGGTAAGTGCTAATTGATATCTTGTATTTGTGAAAGTCCCTGTTAAGATGTAATTTGCAAAACTATGCACATGTTTAACCCATGTTTTATGAAAACTATGAATTAGTATAATATAGAACTGAATATATTCATCATCACGGTATGTTTAACCGCCACGTCATATGCACATACGTTTTATTTTTAAGTTACAGTCAAGAGAACTAAACGCCCATTTGTTTTATTAGGACTTCATATCTATTGAATAACGGAATTTTCAGTCAGACTCAGCGGCCCCTGCACAAACGCTTCAGGAAACCCGTTGGGCCTTCCTCACAACACACTACTTCACAGGTGACCATACGCCGTGACTGACGAGAAGCCTCCATTTCGGGTTCTAGAGGTAAAATTCAAATGTATATCCAGATTGTATTTGTGAAAGTCCCTGCTAAGGTGTACAGAACCCTGCACGTGTTCCAGAGCTCGACATTAACGCTCGCCTGCCCGCGACAAGTAACGAGCAGAGTTGCTCTGAGGTTTATTTCACAAGCATGTTACTGGTTAAGTAAAGATATCATCAAACAGACTAAACTCGAGTGTCTTCCCGACGACCCGTCAAAGTAAAGTCCTGCTTACCTGAACACTCATATGAAAAGAATACTGTTGTGTACTATAGTTAAAAAAAAGGGTTGTACCCTTGTTGTAAATTGATAAACTGTAGCAAACACTGTAGTAGCATGTTATTTTCACATATGTCGGGTTAATGTAAACGGCCTGTTTATTTATTTGATTAATTAGAGTCTGGTAGTTGCAACGTGTGTCCTGTCTTGTGTGGACAGACACATTCCTTGTGGTTGGAATTTAATTAAATGCCGTCTGACTTGTTAGTGACAACTAACACGTTTTGTTTTTGCATTCTCTTGACACACTGTAGTTTTTACTGCATAAGAAAGTATAAATACAAAGCATGCAAAGAGGACACTAACATCACGCCGACAGACAAAAAACTAAATGACATATTAACTCATAAATTCGGTTGAGTTAATAGTGTTTTCAGATGTTGTGAATTGACAAGAAAATCTTTTACAGGACTTCAAATTGCAGACCTGGAAGAACTGAATTCCATTCATGACGTGAGGAAAACTAATGGTGTCACCAAAGGTGTTTTACTAAGGTAATTTATAGTAAAATCTGGAATTTCTAATTTGATTTGATGATATTTTGCTTTTAAATCGAAAGGATAGCTGGTGTTAATTACACAGAATGCCATATTTTTGGAGGCATTTGTCATCTGACAGGGATGTTCCTAGAACTAGAATTTTATCTTACTGAAAACGCTTGCCAAATGGAGAGCCCGTACTAAATTCCTTATTTGAACTGGTGATATTATTAACTGTGATAACTAATATTTTGTTGATAAATTGCACGTTATAATATTGTAAATGACCCAGTGAAAGTAACCATGATCTTACAAATGATTATGATATTGTTAATATTATGTATTGTGGTAGACATTTTTACTGGAAAACAAGAAAAAAAGTAATTTTTCTGCCATCTTGTTACTCCCAACTAGGTTAGGATACCTCCCCAACACTCCTGACACCTAGTCTTAACACTTAATCTTAAATCAAGGAATAAGAATACAATTCTGTGATTCTTACAATTTTAACACACTTGGGACTAAATGACTTTAAACCTAGTCTAAGACTAAAATGAATGTTAGAACTGTCTTAACTGAAGTCTGCTTGCACTGAAACAATTTAAAACATAGCAGATTCACATCAGTAGTGGTTGTAAAAACTCCCTAAATATGTTAATTTAACTAAAGCCTAGTTCTGGTTTAATCTAATCCCTGTCTGGGAAACCGCCCCAAAATATCTACTCACAACAGTTTTATACATAAGGCTCCATACATATTAGCAGACATATGTGTGCTTTCAGGGTTTGTATATTAAACTTCTTCATATTCTTTATATAGGCTGAAAGACTATATTGTGAACTATATTTCACAAATGTTTGTCTTTAAAAATTCCTAATATCGGTACAAACAAAACACTTTTAGTATTCAGTTTCTAATGCAGTATCATTGTTCTCTGGCATTTAAATGCACTTGCACACTTCTGAAATAAACTGGTAAATAATGATCTCAAAAGATCTCAAAATGTCATTGGTGCTGATCAGCAGAATAAGGCAAAAAATAGATGAACTCTCATACCTGCATTTTCAGTGCGTGCCAGTTTAGCTGTTTGGATAGAAGCCCCTGAAGAACGTGCCCGTTTTGATGCCATCATGTAGGTTTGCTCTACAGGTGGGCGAGCGACACCTCTTTTATAGTCCGTGGACAGAGAGCCTAGTCTTCATTGATTGGTTACACTAGTGTATACAGTAGTTACAGTTATGGATGCCCCGCCTCAAAGCCTGAGCACTGCAAAAAATGACACTTACACGGTGTCTTTGTCTTGTTTTGTAGTACAAATATCTAAACATTCTAAAATAAAAATACATTAACATGGTATTCTGTCAGAAAATACAGCAGAAAAACAAAACACCAACCAAAAATAACATAACAACAGGCAAAGCCTGACAATGATCATGCAGAATATGTGCTTTATAAATACTAATAAACAGCCAATATGCAAACAATATGCATGATAATAAGCCACAAGTTTTGGTGAGAATGAGAATTGGTCCCTACTCCCTAAAGTGTAACCAAATTACATGAATGGTCTAAGGCATGAAACTCCAGAGCTGAAAATGAGTCCCACTTCAGCCCTGTTGATAGTACTCATAATAAACAGATCAGAAGTTTCTTCCCTCAGGCCATCTGCAGGCCATACTGCAAGAACAACGTGTGCAATACACAACTATATTCACTCATATTTATTACACATATGTTATTGATATAATATTCAGCTATCCACATTCCCCTGCTTAACTTGTGTATATAACACGATTATTCCCTTATGATGGCTATGTTCCCATCTTTTGTGAGCATGCCATGGTGAGACCAGTATTGAAAAGGCCTCATCTAGATAGTACTGATCTATCACATTTTGGACCCATCTCTAATTTGCCTTTTATATCAAAGAAAAAACTGTATTACTGCAGCTAAAGTTTCCTTGACACAAACCGTATTCTTGATATTTTTCAGTCTGGTTTCAGAGCAAATCATAGTACTGAATCTGCACTACTATGAGTGCTGAATGATGTCTTATTGGTTACTGACTCTGGCAACTCAGTAATGTTTATACTTTTAGACCTTAGTGCAGCATTTCACACTATTGACCACCAAATCTTGCCGTTACGTCTTGAACACTGTGTGGGCATCAGAGGATGTGCATTAAACTGGTTTAAATCCTTTTTGACTAACAGAACTTTTTCAGTTGCCATTGAAAGTTCTGTTTCTTCAGCTGCTCCTTTAACCTGTTGTGTCCTCCAAGGCTCCATTTTGGCTCCAACTCTGTTTTCATTATACATGTTACCCCTAGGTTCAATTCTCAAGAAGCACAGAGTGTCTTTTTTTTTTTATGCAGATGACACGCAAATCTATCTGCCCTTGAAACGCTTTGATAAGAACAACCTTGATGTCTTGTTTGCATGTCTCCGTGACATTAGGTCCTGGATGGTCACACATTTCTTGCACCTAAATGCAAGAAACATAAAGTCATTCAAAAGTTCCAAAGAAAATAACAATAAAATAAGGTTACGAAAGATCTTCATTTACTAGGAAAATAACTGCCCACATGTGACTCAAACTGCATCTGTTACTGATTAAAGATTGTGTGAAACATAAAGTCATTCAAAAGTTCCAAAGAAATAACAATAAAATAAGGTTACGAAAGATCTTCATTTCCTAAGAAAAAAACGCCCACATGTCAATAAAACTGAATGGTGACGCATGTTTTGCTGTCATTGGATGCATCATATGGCGTTTTTTTAATATAGTATTGGATTTTCTCATATAGAATGAAAGGTAACGCTTTATAATAACTGTATGCTATTATTCATTAGTTAAGCATTAGTAAACAGTTCATTAATCATTTACAAAGCATTGTCCCTACATTTACATACATCAGGAAGCAGTTTACACATACAGGTATAAATGCTTTATTCTTGATTCATAAGCATATCCATAAAGTTTATTTTATTTATTTAATAATGATCAGTTTATCATTTCTAAATAAACAATACAAATACAAACCAGTTATTTAGGAGTGTTCTGTGCTTCATATGATCATTGAGAAAGTGCTCAATAAATGATTCATAAATGATTTAAATGTACAATTATACATCTTATGATGTAGTAAGATAGTAATCGTTACTCAGTGTGTAAATGAATTTGTATTCAATAATTCTCTATTACTTAGTTTATGAATAACTCAGGTAGTTATAAAACATTTACTACTTGTCAGTTTACTATTTTTGTGAGGTTATCTAATCTTAAGTGAGCACTATTTATGCTTCGCAAAGCTTTTACAAGGTTCAGGTATTGGGTAGGATTATGGATGCAGAATATGTGCGTTAGAAGTACTAATAAACAGCCAATATGCTTATAATAGACATGCTAGTAAATGACTAGTTAATAGTGAGAATTGGTCCCTATACTGAAGTGTTACCGTAAAGATAAATAAAAATAGGAAACAAAATAAATCTAAGTCAACAAGACAAGTAAGAAAACTATCAAGAAGCTAGAAATGACGAAAATAAGCAAAATAATTTGGTGTAGCAAGAAAGATATTTTGTTTTCAGTTTCATGGCTGAGTGAAGATTCAGTAAAGTTAGTCACAAAAAAAGGTGCCAAAATGACATATAAAATCTTAGTGTGGGAAAATCCAAATAAATTCTACATTTCAAACTGACAAGTACTAAATGTGTTATAACTACCTCAATGAATCGTATTATATATAGTGTTTGCCCGAGCCAGCACTGGATTACAGGAGTGTATCACTCTCTTTTGTGTCAGGAATTGCAGTAGGACTGTGTGTTAATAAATTAATTCATTCATTAACCAAGAGCAAAGACGGACTACTTGTCAGATTAATGCTAAAAGTTACAATGCTTGGTATTTAATGCTAAACTTACATCACATGTCAGCAGTTTGAAGTTATAGCTGCATTCGGTGGCCCTGATTGGAGGTTGCTGGGGGGGTGTTTGTGGGGGGTGGGGTGGGTTGGTGGCTCGTTGGTTGTGGTTTCATCTGCTGGGGCTGTGTGGGTCTGGTTTGGTCTTGTTTTGTGGTCGATGTCAGACAGCAGAGGAATAAGGTTCCAATATGCCATTACTATTTTCTCTGGTTGTTCCTCTGTTTTCTGGTGTCGATCGTGGAGTGGGACCGGGCTGGACGTGCATGGTTTCGGCGAGTGGGATTGCCTGGGTCGCGGGCGGTGGGCTCTCCCCCCTCCTCAGGGATGTTTGCTCGGTGACTTGGTCGGGGTCACTGAGAGCAGCTATGACACGTCAGAGGGGATCTGGCCCTCCCGGCTGAGCCTGGTTTCTCCAGAGGTTTTTTTTTTCTCCATCATTTAATCATTGGAGTTTTGGTTCCTCGCCACAGCATGGCAGTGTTGGCTTGCTCACCGGGAGACTGCATCTATCTATCTATTTATTTATTTATTAGATATATTATCTATTAGAATGATCTTGCTTGTTCTATAAACACTATGCACTGTGCTGTGTTTTACCTTTTCTGTTTTTCCTGTTTGCTCCTGTAAAGCTGCTTTGGAACAATGCGCATTGTGAAGCGCTATATAAATAAACTTCAATTGAATTGAATTGAATTAACTGGTTTGAATTTGTATAGTTTAATTTAGAAATGATAAACTGGTCATTAATAAAGAATGAAAATACAATTATTAAACAATTTATAGACATGCTCATGAATCAAGAATAAAGCATTAATATTGACTTGTAATTGCTTCCTGATGTAATGTTAATGACTATGGTCTGTTAGAGGTCATAAGGTTGTGTTGGTGGTTTTGGTGATGGTTGGCCTTTCCATTTCCTCGTGGATTTTCGTTTACTATTTACTGACTATAACATCCAGTCA
>VCII01000351.1:0-20277 GCA_006030095.1 Triplophysa siluroides
TACCTACATATACCCCAGATAGCTCTCAACCTACTCGATCACTAGACCCCGGATATCCGCAGACTCGCATATAATATATAGATATGATAAGATCGATAATTATCAACTATAGTACATAAGATATATATATCTTACTGCGGCTCTCATATAATTTATGCACATATACTATCTCCTATACATCTTATATACTAGCCCCCTCCTCCATCATCCATATTAACTCTCTGCTGGCCACTTCTCTCTCTCTCGCATCTCTCTCCTGAGCTACACCTCTCTCTCTACTCTCAGTCTCTTCCCCGCTCTCTCTTTACTCCTCTCTCCTCCATCCCGTCTCATCTCACCCTCCTCTCTTCGTACATAGGCCTACCAGTCATCATAAATCCCAACTATCCACTCCTTCTCCCTCTCCGCCCCTCATCTCTCCTCTCTGTAAGACCTTCTCCTGTATCTACTCTCCCGTGGACTTCAGCGCATTTTGTTTGTGTTCTTTCATCGCTCGCCCTCGACTCTTCTGAGAAACCAACAGACGTTTACCAGTCAGATCATCAAACCCTACACACAGAAGAAAGAAGAAATCTCTGTTGCAACTGAAGATGACATTGTGCCAGACACATCCCAGCAGACGTTTAGTGTCTCTCTCTCTCTCTCTCTCTCTCTCTCTTATAATAAAGAAACGATGAGTTGTGCAGAAGCTTCGGCTCATAATTCTTTGAAGAATGTCTGAAAGATTCTGGAAGTTTTCAGTGATGGTGAAATGAGGACGGATGAGTTTATGATCTAAAGAACACCAGTGATGAATCACTGACACACAGATCAATAGAGTGATGTGTGGTGTGTGTGTGTGTGTGTGTGTGTGTGTGTGCGTGCGTGCGCGTGTGTGTAGTCTCATGGGATGATCCGGTGGTTTAATTGAATCGGTGGGCAGATTGTGAGCTGTACAGTGGAGGTTCAGTGAAGCATCATATGAATGAAGCACATTTGAAACGGCTGATGTCAGACTGTCAGAGTTGAGTGACAGCGCATGAAATCCATTACACTTCACATCAAACACATGCACATCAATTAATCAAAGAGATTTTCACTTCATTGCTTATGAAAATATTGGGTGACAGATATTAATACAAAGACTGATGAATGAAAGACCTTCAGTGTGATGGACAGTAGCTGACTCACAGTACTGAGGCTAGACATTTAAAGTGATAGCACGTCAAAACATCTTCTGTTGTGTTCCACTGACATACAGATTTATAAACACGTGAGGATGTCTGGATGAACAGAACACTCTCTCTCCTCATTAAATGAATCTACAATCACAGAGGTCAGAATCACTGCCCGCTTTGTGAGCGCATGTGATTATACTAATGTTTATTTTCTAACATTAATATATATTCATCAAGTGTTTGATGAAGAACAGAAATCTGTTGACATTAATATTCAGCTGATGTGATTCATGTGCATCTGTCCAGTCGGTTTACTCATCTTACCGTCTGACAGGGTCGTGATGAGCATGTCTTCGTTGGAGATTCCCGGCCCGTGTCGGTTCACTGCCAGAACTCTTAAAGAATATTCGGTGAACTTCTTCAGCCCCTCCATTCTGTAGCTCTGACCGACAACCTCCACGTTCTGACAGACAGAAATGAAAATGATTGTAGCTACATCTTTTCCGTCTCGCTGCGTCTCGCGGCGTCTCGCTAGATCTCGCGGCGTCTCTCTAGATCTCGCGGCGTCTCTCTAGATCTCGCGTCTCTCTCTCGTCTCTCGGCGTCTCACTACGTCTCTCGGTCTCTCTACGTCTCTCTGCGTCTCGCATTCTCTCTGTGCGTCTCGCTACCTCTCGCGGCGTCTCGCAACGTCTCGCGGCGTCTCGCTACGTCTCTCGGCGTCTCGCTACGTCTCTCGGCGTCTCGATACGTCTCTCGGTCTCTCTACGTCTATTCTCCTGTGCGTCTCGCTAGTCTCGTCGTCTCTCGCGTCTCGCAACGTCTCGCGGCGTCTCGCTACGTCTCACGGCGTCTCGCTACCTCTCGCGGCGTCTCGCTACATCTCGCAGCGTCTCACTACCTCTCGCGGCGTCTCGCTACGTCTCTCTGAACAGATCTTTTTTAAACTAGACATCACACTTGCAGACTTTTTGAATGTTTCAGATAGAAACATGAATGATCGAATCTGCAGACTGAAAATCTGAGCAAAAGTCTTGTAGGGTATTTGAGCTTAAAGAAAACTGTGCTGTACTGTGTATGTCTTAGTTTGATGTGATTCAAAGCGTTTGCTGTTAGCGTGAGGAACATGCTAATCACATCAGGGAATTTAACTCGAAGCCGCCGGGTTCCTCGCTCGAGCAGCTGAGCGACTACAGCCTGAGGAAAACACTGACCTGCTCTTTACCGGTTGATGTCTCGGTCCAGAGGAGGCGGTAGCTTTGGATGGGGCCGTTGGCATGAGCCGGGGGATCCCACGAGGCCTGAATGCAGGTGGGAGAAATCGCTTCTGCCCGCAGGTTCTCAACCAGACCAGGAACCAGCACTACACAAAACACACACAAACTAATTCAGACACAGTGTACTGTATATACAAGACAAATTACTTACACAATTAAATGATTAAAAACGTTTCATATTCTAATATTTTTTTATTTTTTTCCACTTCTCTTCGGAAGAGTGTTTCTCATCACTACTACTAAATGCTCTGAATGGACAGTATAATAACGCAGAGCCAGCTCATAAATCTGCCCTTCAGGCACAGAGAAGTGCTGTAAATACATCTGACAGGCGTTAGGAGAGGGAATACGTCAGCATGCAAATGAAATCTAAACGTGATACATGGATGAGAAGTGTTTGTTTGAAGAGTTTGTGGAAGTGTTGAAGCTCTTCACTGAATCTTCATCATGAAGGTGACAGAGATTGTGCAGCACCGTCGCTGATAAGAAAACACTCGTGAGCGCCGCTGTGTGTATTCCCATCCAGCACATCTACACACACGCTCAGATGACATTTGCAAAACTGACTCTCTTCCCAAACCCCACCGGCTGTATCATATACATGAAGTCGGTTTTTTATTGTGCATTCCAATCAACATCCATCTGGTTTGCTTTGATTTAAGCCATAATAACTCAAACTCTTCATATACAGTATTTATACAAGACAATATGTATTCAATACCGAAACATAATGATTAACTGTACCCAACAACTGTGCATGCTTATTAGAAAGATTCATATTTCTCTATATAATATTATCAGAATATTTCTAATCTTAGTAAAATTTTATTGTTGATCAAAATCAACCATCACTTCGATTGTGTCTGTATGGTGGTACAGTACAGCTTTAAGGGACATGACGGGTGTCTTCGCGTGATCTACATCACACACAGCATTACAGTTATGAAATAATTCATCTCTAAACTCAGTACACGTGAGAATCTGCGAGGTTGTAATTGTCATGATATTTAAAACTGGTTACAGACCCACAGTGTGTGTGTCTCTCACAGACCGAGTTGTGTTGTTTCTTCTTACGTTCAGCTTGTGTTGACAGTCTGATGGACTCTGAACTTTCTCCTGCTCCGTGCTCGTTGTAGGCAGCGACTCTGAAGGAGTACGTGGCCTCGGGCTTCAGATTATTCACCGTCATCTGCAGACTCTCTCCGCTTCACTGCAGTTAATGGAGCGTTCCCTGAAGCACACGTACATAAAGCACATCACTTCATCTTACTACACCAGCAGATCAGCTCAGGAGAGACAGAGGTGTTCAGCTCACCAACATCAAAACAACATTACAAAAGTCATTTTCATTTCATGAGCTTCCTTGTTTTGCTCAGTTGTAGGAAATGATGTTCCAATTGATTTCAATGTCTAAGTTCTGATTTCATGAGCGTCACATGACGATCACACCGGCGCAGCTCCAAATCCGCACAGGCGAAGACGTACCTGTTGATTCCCTCCTCAGAGAAGAAGACTCCGTACGTCTCGATGTTCCCCTGAGGATCCTCCGGGGGGCGCCACCCGAGGCGCACGAATCGGCTGGACACTAGGACAGGGGCCACGTCACGGGGAGCGGAGGGGAGGACGCCTGAGCTCGGGGTAACTGGTGGGGGAGGAGAGGAGTAAGTCAAAGAGGAAGTGCGGGGCAACGGGGGCTGAGACGGCTGGGGGGGCGGTGGGGCGACAGTGGGCGTGGCCTCTGTAGCGTTAGACGGGGAGGGAGGGGTTCGGGAGAGGAGGGAGGGAGGGAAGGAAGGAAGGGGCGGTACATGGGTCGGGAGGGTGGGGATAAAAACAACAGAACGAGAAGAGTGTGACGGATGGAATGAGAAGATCAGGAAAGAAAAAAACAAACAGAAGACCAGATCAGGAAGAAAAGAAACCGAGCGGTAAGATCGATCACAGCATCAGAGATCACGCAGCACTTAAATACAGCGAGCAGAAATGAGCCGTGAGCTGCTGATGCATGAACACAGACACATTACCCAGAGTGCACTGCTGCTCTCAATACACACCAGTGTGACATGAAAAAGCACAAAACTACAGCAGTGATCTGTAATCAACTCATACACATGATGTAGAGCTGTATGAACACACACACACACACACACACACACACACGTGCTCACAGGTCATTTGTTGACATTTCTCTATATTTGCATTCGCACACTCTCACACACACACAGTAAATGCACACACATCCACACACGCACATACACACACATGTTGGTATTGGTGGTTTACAGGGACATTCCATAGACGTTATCACACACACACGGTAATTGCACACACACACACGCACGCACACACACATACACACACACAGTAAATGCACAAACATCCACACACGCACACACACACATGTTGGTATTGGTAGTTTACAGGGACATTCCATAGACGTTATCACACACACACACAGTAAATGCACACGCACACACACACACACGCACACACACACACACGCACACCACACACACACACGCACAGCACATACACACACATGTTGGTATTGGTGGTTTACAGGGACATTCCATAGACGTTATCACACACACACAGTAAATGCACACGCACACACGCACACACACACACACACACACACACAGTAAATGCACACACACGCTCACAGGTTTATATGTCAGCGCTGAAGTTCTCTATATAGAAGTTGTTGCACTATTAAAGTGATATTTCACACAAAAATGTTAATTCTGTCAGTACAGCAATAGTACGCGTTCACTTCACTTGTTCGGACACAAAACCAATGCGGGTGAATGCATGCCAGATTAAACCATTCTTCAAAAGCTTTTCTTTTGTGCTCTGCAGAAGAAAGAAACTCATAGAGGTTTGACACGACACGAGGCGAGTCAATGACTTGGTGATTATTTTAGGGTGAACTTTAAGGGGTGATTTTTGACATTAACTCTGAAGTCAGCATGAGCGCTTCTGTGCCGTTCAATTCAGAATAAAATGATTCTCATTCAAGCAGAAAAGACATCGGCGCACGTGGAAGGAACATGTGAGAGGTGCAGGTGATCTCCAGAATAAGTCCTGTGTCTCATTACACACGTGAGCTTCACACGATACACTAAAGCCATCTGAAACTACACACTGTGTCTGCACAATAGAGACGTGTGTGTGCGTCATCATCTGACCTGAAAGAGAACATTACTGCGTCAGAACGATTCAGATTAGAAACCCAGTTTATTCTATCACCCGATGATGTTTCCTCACAATCTCTCACAATCTCACAATCTTTATTTTGACCGCACACATGACTGTTAACGCAAATGACTGTAAAGCATCACATGATCGTCATGTCCACATGTCATTATTATATTAAATTCCATATTTAAAAAGGACGTAAACTGTACCATAAGGTATGTTATTAAATTGTGCTGAAAAACATTGTTTGACATGTTGCTATAGATGCTACGCTTCGCTGGATCGGCCATATTGAGCGTTGTGCTCCTCCCCGTTCATTTCAATGGCAGCGACGCATCTTGTTAATATTCATATCTTTGGTACGGCATCTCTGTGAAGCTAAAACTGAGTTTTGTTATCTCTCCGGTGTTGTTCTAGGAAGGACTGTGTTCTCTTTCTAATCTTCAGAGTGAACATGAATCATGGTGTGAAACACACAGTGTCTCTGATACAAAGCGTCTGTCATGCGGTCAGCGCAGAAACATTAGGACCAAATAGAAAATGTGTTTCTTTCTGAGAGGCACGAGCCTGTGGTTGATATCACTGCTCATTTATAACAGAAACATCATTAGAGATCTATCTAGAGAAGAGCACCACTTTCAATCCAATGCTCTTCTGTGTCCAAGCCTCCAGATAGCAGAAAACCATCAGGAGGACGACAGACATCATACATCATCACAGCATCACATGATCCGTGTGAACCCGTGCGTGTGTGTTTGAGGTGAAGTGGACGCAGTCCAGGTGTCAATATCCACTTCATACTTCCGCCAGACACATCCAGTGAGATGTTGGATAAATAAATGTTGGATGACTGGAGAAACCAGAAGAACTCCAGCAGATATCGGGCCCTATCGTACACCCGGCGCAAGTGTTTTGCTAGTTTCAGCCCGACGCAGTTCTCATTTTCCCGTCCTGCGCCGCGTTGTTTAAAAAGCAAATGCATGAGCGCTCATTTGTGCGCCTGTGGCGTGCTGGTCTGTTTTCAGGCGCATTGTTGGCGCGTTGCTATTTTGAGGAACTGAATATAGACTGCAATACAGACCAATTTAAACCTGCTCTAAAGTCTAAAGTCCACGGCACAATATTTTTTTGTTATTTAAAAGTGTTAGTGTGGAAAGGGGGGCGTGGTCTAGCACGGTCTGCGGCAGAGGGGCGTGTCGGGAGTATGACGGTGAGTAAGCAGATCAACGCTAGAGTGAAATCACCTGCTTCTTGTTCTAGTAATTGGCGAGGAGACGCATTTAAGGCACGACAAAGAAGAAGGCAGGAGAGAGAGAAACCAAGCTGGGAAAGCGCACACCGACGGACCGAGAGAGACAAGCTGTCTAAAAGTGTCCGAGGCAAAACGGAGATTCGTCACAACCAGAGAGATTGTGTTATATGAGTGAGCGGGTGTGCAACCCGGAAGTATTGTAGTAATAAAGAACGATTCTTACGCTTTCCCAGTAACGCCGACTCCGCCTCCTTTCTTCCGCAATCCTGAACTTTACTACAGTGGTGCCGAAACCCGGGAGAAAGGAAGGACCGCCGCCAAAATGCAGAGTTCCCCCTCAGGATCGCCGTTTGCGGAGGTCATCAGCTCTCTTGCCGGCCTCCATCAGGAACATCATCAGGCCCTGTTGGCCCTTCGAGAAGACCAAGAGAGACGGTTCCAGTCTCTCGTAAAGACCCAACAGGAGGACCGTGACGCGTTCCGGAGCTGGTTGGGCCAGGAGCAAGGCAGTCCACTACCAACTGGATCCCCGACAATACCGCTGCATAAGATGGGAGCACAGGACGAGCCGGAAGCCTTCCTCGAGTTGTTCGAGAGGTCCGCAGAGCTGTCAGGTTGGCAGCAGGACGCATGGGCTGCCCGTCTCATCCCGCTGCTGTCCGGAGAAGCCCAGATGGCTGCCCAGCAACTCCCCATCGAGAACCTGCTGAGATATGCGGACCTCAAAAAGGCTATTCTCGAGCGAGTGGGTCGGAGTCCTGAGCAACATCGGCAGCGGTTCCGGTCGCTAGAGTTCGGGATCGGACACAGCCGTTTTCCTTTGCCCACCAGCTCCGGGATGCCTGCCGCAGATGGCTGATGACCGAGGCTAGCACCGTCGAGACCATCATCGACCAGGTGACGTTGGAGCAGTTTGTGGCGAGGTTACCCAGGCAAACCTCCCAATGGGTCCAATGTCACCGCCCGACGATGCTGGCCCAGGCGATCCAATTGGCGGAGGACCAGCTGGTGGCGTGTCCCGGGGCCGGCGTAGCCCTACCATCGCTCTCTCTCTCTCCCCCTTCTGTCTCTTCTCTCTCTACGAGACCTGTTCCCTTTCCTAGGTCTCGGGGGAATTTCTACCCGCGGCCCGCGCCGCGAACACGGTTCTCGCAGGAGGCGAGACCTAACGGCGCTGCGAGGTCCCCGGAGGGATCTTATCATCGTCCGGGCAACAATGCCCATGCCTCTCCCCTTCCTTCAGCCTCTCCTCGCCAATTCGGGGGTCTGCTTCCTGCCGCTGGGGCGGCGGGGACTCCTGGGCCGGCCTGTTGGCGTTGTGGGGACCCCGGACATTCTGTCGACCGCTGTCATATGATGGAGGTCGGGATGATGATCCGGGTGCCCGACAACCCTCAGGCTGCCCTCGGTCAGGACGGGTTGTACCAGATACCTGTGAGTATAAGGGGGGGTACATATCAGGCTTTGGTTGATTCAGGATGTAACCAAACCTCAATCCACCAAAGCCTGATGCAATTCGGGGCAATGGATACGAGCCGCGGGTTAAGGTAAGGTGTGTACACGGGGATATCGTGAACTATCCTTTGGTGCCGCTAACCATAAAATTTTCGGGGACAAAAACATAGGATAGAGGTGGCTGTTAATGAGCACCTCCGACATCCGCTAATTTTGGGGACGAATTGGCCATTGTTTTCAACATTAATGGGACATTTATGTGCGGATGTTTCTGGGCGTAACCAAGTGCGGCGGGGAGGAGCGGTCGCTCAGGTTGGAGAAGTTGAACCGGGACCTCTGATGACGGTTTCAGAGGAACGGAGCCCGGTGGTCAGTAGAAACCTCTCTCAGGGCGATGATTTTCCTCTGGAACAGTCTCAGGATGAGACGCTCAAACATGCGTTTGAACAGGTCCGTACAATCGACGGACAGCTTCTCCAACCTGCGCAGACCCTATCCTACCCGTATTTCGCTATTTTTAAGGACAGGTTGTATCGAGTGACCCAGGACACTCAGTCAAAACAAGATACAACCCAATTAGTCATACCTAAAAGCCGTCGTGAAATGCTTTTCCAGGCGGCTCATTGTAATCCAATGGCAGGGCACCTAGGTCAAACTGCAACTATAAATCGCCTAACGACCCGGTTTTTTTGGCCGGGCATTCATGAGAACGTGCGCAGGTGGTGCGCGTCTTGTCCTGAATGCCAGCTGGTAAACCCACCGGCCACTCCCAGGGCGCCATTATGCCCTCTCCCACTTATTCAGGTCCCCTTCGAAAGAATTGGTATGGACCTGATCGGGCCGTTAGAGCGATCCGCACGAGGGCATCGATTTGCATTGGTCATCGTTGATTATGCAACCCGATACCCTGAGGCAGTGGCGTTGCGCAATATCTCAGCAACCAGTGTTGCGGACGCACTGTTTCGTTTAATCTCCCGTGTGGGGATCCCTAAGGAGATTCTCACAGATCAAGGCACGGCGTTTATGTCACGGACACTCCGCGAATTGTACGGATTATTGGGCATTAAGACGATTCGGACCAGCGTCTATCACCCACAAACGGACGGGTTGGTCGAACGGTTTAATCGCACTTTAAAATCCATGATCCGAAAATTCGTACACGAAGACGCCAAAAATTGGGATAGGTGGCTGGAACCCCTGTTATTTGCCGTCCGCGAGGTTCCCCAAGCCTCCACGGGGTTTTCCCCCTTTGAGCTTCTCTATGGTCGTCAACCCCGCGGGGTTTTTAGACGTCCTAAGAGAGGCTTGGGAGGACGGACCTTCCGCGAGCAAAAATCAAATTCAGTATGTCCTGGACCTGCGAACAAAACTCCATACACTGGGGCGGCTCTCTATGGAGAATTTGTTACAGGCACAGGAACGACAAAGCCGGCATTATAACAGAGGAGCCAGACTACGTAAATTTTCACCGGGAGAGAAAGTGCTTGTATTACTCCCCACGTCCAGTTCTAAACTACTCGCCAAGTGGCAAGGGCCGTTTGAGGTCACACGACGAATAGGAGATCTCAATTATGGTAGTACGGTCGGACAGGAGCGGAGCACATCAAATTTATCACCTCAACCTCCTGAAAAAATGGAGTGAGGCGAACACCGTGATGCTGGCGACGACAGTAACTAGAGTAGATGATCTCGGGCCAGAGACGAACACCAAGGTACAATCACTCGCTCTGGCACCAGGCGGAGATCATCTCTCGTCCTCCCAGCTCACGGATGTTGCGAAATTGCAAACGGAGTTTTCCGACGTGTTTTCGCCCCTGCCCGGCCGCACGAATCTCATAGAGCACCATATTGAGACAACACCGGGTGCCGTAGTACGCAGTCGCCCGTATAGGTTACCTGAACACAAAAAAATTGTAGTTCAGAAGGAATTAGAGGCTATGCTGGACATGGGGGTAATAGAAGAGTCCAAAAGTGACTGGGCGAGCCCGATAGTTTTAGTACCAAAAACCGACGGCTCGGTCCGGTTCTGTGTGGACTATCGCAAGGTGAATGCGGTGTCGAAGTTCGACGCCTATCCAATGCCTCGAATTGACGAATTACTTGACCGGCTAGGTACGGCTCGTTTTTATTCGACATTGGATCTGACGAAAGGATATTGGCAGATCCCCCTATCTCCATTATCCAAAGAGAAAACAGCCTTTACGACGCCGTTCGGTTTACACCAATTCGTCACGCTTCCGTTCGGCTTATTCGGAGCCCCGGCAACATTTCAGCGTCTTATGGATCGTATCCTCAGACCTCACGCGGCATATGCCGCAGCCTATCTCGATGACATCATTATATACAGTAATGATTGGCAGCGGCATATGCAGCACTTGAGAGCGGTCCTGAGTTCGCTGAGGAGGGCGGGGCTAACGGCTAACCCGAAGAAGTGTGCGGTTGGGCGAGTAGAGGTAAGGTATCTGGGCTTCCACTTGGGTCACGGGGAGGTGCGTCCCCAAATTGATAAGACAGCAGCTATTGCCACCGCCCCGAGACCCAAGACCAAAAAGGAGGTGAGGCAGTTCCTGGGGCTGGCGGGATATTATAGGCGGTTTGTGCCCAATTATTCGGACCTCACCAGCCCGCTGACTGACCTCACTAAAAAGGGGGAACCAGATACCGTCCAATGGACGGAGCAGTGTCAGCAGGGGTTTACCCAAGTGAAGGCTGCTCTATGTGCGGGCCGTTATTGCACGCTCCCGATTTTTTACTCCCTTTTGTGTTGCAGACTGATGCTTCGGACAGGGGCGTGGGCGCTGTCCTGTCCCAGGAGATAGAGGGGGAGGATCGTCCGGTGCTGTACATCAGCCGCAAACTGTCACGGGCGGAGACAAGGTACAGCACCATAGAGAAGGAGTGTTTGGCGATCCGATGGGCGGTCCTCACCCTCCGGTATTATCTCCTGGGGAGGGAGTTCACGCTCTGTTCGGACCACGCGCCCCTCCAATGGCTCCACCGTATGAAGGACACCAACGCGCGGATCACTCGTTGGTACCTTGCTTTGCAACCATTCAAGTTCCAGGTGATCCACAGGCCGGGGACTCAGATGGCGGTGGCCGACTTTCTCTCCCGGAGGGGGGGGGACGAGGCTACAGGCCGGATGGGGCCTCGGCCTGAGTCGGGCGGTGGGGGTATGTGGAAAGGGGGGCGTGGTCTAGCACGGTCTGCGGCAGAGGGGCGTGTCGGGAGTATGACGGTGAGTAAGCAGATCAACTAGAGTGAAATCACCTGCTTCTTGTTCTAGTAATTGGCGAGGAGACGCATTTAAGGCACGACAAAGAAGAAGGCAGGAGAGAGAGAAACCAAGCTGGGAAAGCGCACACCGACGGACCGAGAGAGACAAGCTGTCTAAAAGTGTCCGAGGCAAAACGGAGATTCGTCACAACCAGAGAGATTGTGTTATATGAGTGAGCGGGTGTGCAACCCGGAAGTATTGTAGTAAATAAAGAACGATTCTTACGCTTTCCCAGTAACGCCGACTCCGCCTCCTTTCTTCCGCAATCCTGAACTTTACTACAGTCTCCTTTATCAGAGACATTTTAGACTGTGGAAAGCTCTTTGATTTAGATTTTGGTCTAATATCAATTGATCAAGAGAAGGCCTTTGACAGAATTGAACATGTGTATTTATGGAATGCTTTAAAAGCCTTTGGTTTTAGCCCAGATTTTATTGCAATGATAAAAATCTTGTATTGTGGCGTTGAGAGTGTTTTAAAGATTAATGGTGATTTATGCTCCCCCTTTAGAGTCTATAGAGGTGTTAGGCAAGGTTGTGCATTGTCAGGAATGCTATATTCCTTAGCTATAGAACCCCTTTTAAACAAACTAAGAACTGATATGTGTGGGTTGCATGTACCAAATTATTTTAACAATTTTAAGTTATCAGCGTATGCTGACGATGTTATTGTTTTAATCAGTGGTACTAATGATGTAAATATGTTGTTAAAAACTCTAGATGATTTTAAAATTCTCTCTTCTGCTAAAGTGAACTGGAGAAAAAGTGAAGCCATCCTGGTTGGAAAATGGCCAAGAGGTGAGCCAAAGCTCCCTGATGGCCTAAAATGGACAAGAGAGGGTTTTAAGTATTTGGGGATTTTTCTTGGTAATGAAAATGTAATTAAAAAGAACTTTGATGGCATTGTTGAAGAAGTCAAAGGACGTTTGGACAAATGGAGGTTTTTACGTCCTAAAATGTCTTACAAGGGACGAATTCTGATTATAAACAATCTAGTAGCTTCTGCTCTTTGGCACCGCTTAGCCTGCATAGACCCTCCAATTGACGTAATGTCAAAAATTCAATCAATTTTAATTGACTTTTTCTGGGATAAGTTACATTGGGTGCCTAAAAGTGTGTTATACCTGTCGAAAGAAGAAGGAGGTCTTGGTCTAATGCATTTGCATAGCAGAACGGCAACTTTTCGTCTTCAGTATATACAAAGACTTAATGTACCCTGCAGAGACAAGTTGGGTGGATGCTGCTTGTGCAGTTCTTCGAAACATCGGAGGCCTAGGATTGGACAAAGTTTTGTTTTGACTGGACCCTCAAAGGCTTAAACTATGTGATTGTCCAGTTTTCTATCGTAATCTATTTAAAGTCTGGTCCTTGTTTAAGACTACTAAGGAGAGCAGTACCCTCTCTCTGTTCTGGTTATTGAAAGAGCCATTAGTCCTTGGATCGCGGTTGGATTTATCGAATGAGATGGTGTTCGCTATACCGGAAAGTACTTTACGGAATGCCAAAGTGACGACAATTGGTCAGTTGCTTGAGACATCGGGATCAGATTTGAATGACGTTACTGCGACAGCTGAGCGCCTTGGGATTAAATCATGTCGCGTTGTGGCAAAAGCACTTGAAAATTGGAGACTGGCTCTCAATGAGGAAGAAAAAGCTCTACTTGCATGTTACTCCAAAAGATCTGCAAATCCAGACCATAAAGATCCTTTCCCGGGTTTGAACATTTTTCCTGCTATGGGGGAATCTCATGGAATGCTTTTAGACTGTGAAGTTTTAAAATTTGTGGGGGTCTCCAGTTGCATCTGGCAAAGTTTTGTATAATAATTGTGTAAAAGTTTTTAATAAGAGTTTTCTAGATAATAAATGTGACACACCTTGGAGAGATGTACTACACTTTGATGTAGGGGAAAAACCTGCTTGGGGGGCCTTGTATAAGTCACCATTAATCAAGAAAGCTGGCGATTTGCAATGGAGGTTATTGCATGGTGCTATTGCCACCAATGTTTTTATTTCTGTAATCAATGGTGATAGAAATGATGGTTGCCCTTTTTGTTCTTTGAGAGAGACTGTTTTTCATGCATTCATGCATTGTGGGAGGTTAAAACCGTTATTTGAGATTTTAGAAATGTTTTGTATATCTCTTAATGTCTCTTTTTCAATGAAATTGTTTATTTGTGGGCTTAAATATGTGAGAAGCCATTGTCAGAAGTCTCAATTGATAAATTTTTTTCTTGGTCAAGCGAAGATGGCAATCTATGTCACAATGAAAGAGGAAATTGAGAATAATACTCATAGTAATTTAGTATCTGTTTTCATAAGACTTGTAAAATCAAGGATTTTGATTGATTTTCAGTATTACAAACTAATGCACAACCTTTTAAAATTTGAAATGATTTGGTGTTTAAAATGGGACCGTTTGTGAGATTGTTGAAGAAGAGTTGTATTTTCCGTCTCTAAGATAATTTTTCAATATGTCAAAAGATGTTTAGTATATAAAAATATGTAGTGTAATATGTAAATTGAATAAAAATGGAAGTTTAAAAATCAAAAAATCTCTGTCTCTGTCTCTCTCTCTGTCTCTGTCTCTGTCTCTGTCTCTCCCTCTGTCTCTCCCTCAGGCTCGCGGGTCTTTTCCGTTAACGTTTAGGGTTTCTTCAGCTTCAGGTTTGTTTTTTACTTCAGTTTGTTGTACGTACTTATTAACCAGTAGAGTTTTGATAAACGTGGGGTTTGTTCAGACGTGGTGTTTGGTAGAATGCGACTTGCGTTGCGTCTCTGCCTGTCGGAGTTTTTTTTCTTTTTTAAACCGTCAGCTGGCTCGAACCGCATGTGTTGTATTCATTGTTGCAAAACTTGTTCTGTATATAGTTCGTTTGTTATCGTGATCAAAACCATTGATCTGAAGCTCGATGCTGATGCTGTCATGTAAATAGTTTTCTAATCAGCAATAAATATAACAATTTCTGATCAACCCATATCAATTGCATGCTTAAAATAACATACCGGTTAAAGCCCCGCCCATCTCAAGACAACCCGACACACTTCCAGGTTAAATCCTGCCCACTTCCTGGTTAGGCCCCGCCCAGTCAGAGTACAGATACAGATAATGCTGTACTCGCTCATCCCTAGTATTTAGTATAGTAAACTAACAGTATTACTACACTTATTTATTTAATGTATACTATTTTTATTTTGTATCTATGGTAATATAGACTATTTGCATAAGCTTTGCCCACCAATATGTGATTGTAATCGAGAAAGTGTAAAATGGACGCCAGTTGGAGATTGAAGTGGCATAAGGTGTAAGTCTGTAGCTTTGGCACTGAAGGCAAGGGTTCTAACCCATCTCTCGCTGAGAACACTGTTTTGCCTTTTACTATTACATTACACTGTTAACAATTTTCTTCAGCTAAATGATGATAAGACAGAAGTCATCATTTTTGGTTCTCGCAAGGCAAGATGCACTGTGGAGCAAAATTTAGGCCACCTCACTCCATTCATCAAACCTTATGTCAGAAACTTGGGTGTCATCCTTGACTCAGAACTCTGCCTTAACAAACAGATTAGCTCAGTGGTCAAAAATTGTTTTTATCAGCTTAGAATGATTTCACGGATAAAGTCTTTTCTATCTTATAATGACCTTGAGAAAGTTATCCATGCCTTTATAACATCACGGCTGGATTATTGTAATTCTCTCTACCTCGGCCTCCCACAATCATCTCTTAGACGCTTGCAGCTGGTGCAAAACGCAGCAGCGCGCTTTTTAACTGGCACTAGGAAGCGTGAGCACATCACCCCAGTTCTGGCCTCCTTGCATTGGCTACCAGTTCACTTTAGGATTCAGTTTAAAGTTTTACTGTTTGTTTTTAAGGCACTAAATGGGCTCGCACCAACTTATGTCACTAACCTTGTACAGCCACATTCAGTACAAAGGTCATTGCGATCGTCAAATAAAGGGCTCCTGTTTGCGCCGCGCTCACGGCTTAAACAGAAGGGTGATAGAGCTTTTGCAGTCGCTGCTCCGCGTTTGTGGAACCAGCTCCCCCAGGACATTAGATCTGCCACCTCCATTGTTGCATTCAAATCTAAGTTAAAAACTCATTTTTATTCCCTGGCCTTTTTTGCTTCTTAAATTGGCACTCCTGTTTGTTATCTGTATTTTCTGTGTTGTGTGTTTTTTACTTTTTATTTTATGTTTCATACAATTGTGATTATTGGTGCTATGTGTTTTTATTCTAATTGTGCTTTTCTGGTCACTGATTGTACAGCACTTTGGTCAGCTTGCGCTGTGTGTAAATGTGCTTTATAAATTAAAATTACTTACTTACTTACTTACACTGTAAGAAAATATTGTGAAAATTACAGTAATTTACTGGCAGCCATTGACAAGTAATACACTGTATTTAAAAATAGTCAATGGCTGCCAGTTAGTAACTGTGATTGTTTATTGCATTAAGTTACTTGTCAATGGCTGCCAGTTAGTAACTGTGATTGTTTATTACATTAAGTTACTTGTCAATGGCTGCCAGTTAGTAACTGTGATCATTAAGTTACTTGTCAATGGCTGCCAGTTAGTAACTGTGATTGTTTATTGCATTAAGTTACTTGTCAATGGCTGCCAGTTAGTAACTGTGATTGTTTATTGCAGCGGTTCTCAACCGGTGGGGCGTGGACACTCTCCTGGGGGGCGCGAGTAGGCTACAGGATGGGAGGGAAAAAAAACTCTGGGGCCCCAACTGCACTGAACCAGCTTTGGGGGGCCCAGCTTGCAAAAGGTTGAGAACCCCTGTGTTAAAACATTAAAGCTTACATCACCTGGTATTCCCAGGCAGTCTCCCATCCAAGTACTGACCAGGCCCGACCCTGCTTGGCTTCTGAGATCAGACGACAGCGGGCGTGCTCAGGGTGGTGTGGCCGTAAGCAAAAGCTGACTGCCCAAGCTCGCCGCATAAAGAAAGTGGCTAGAAATGTTAAAGCAATAAAGCTTACAGCACCTGGTATTCGCAGGCGGTCTCCCATCCAAGTACTTACCAGGCCCGACCCTGCTTGGATTCCGAAATCAGACGAGAGCGGGCATGCTCAGGGTGGTGTGGCTGTAAGCGAAAGCTCACAGCACGAGCTCGCCTCATAAAGAAAGTGGCCAGAAGAGCTTATTTAAGTAAAATTTAACTTTGCATGGGTAGTATTTACTATACCTCAAGAATAATTTTACAGTATACTGGTACGCATGCATTACAAACATTAATGGATGTCTTTGAAGAAAAAAGAATTTTGAAAGGCATATTTTTACCCATTGTCCGTAGTTCAGACTTTCAGGTGAAAAGCAGTATTAAAAGAAAAACGAAACTTTATTATGCCTCACCCTCTAGTCAAAACATCTCCACTTCAAAATGATTCTTACACACAAGACAAGGTACCGTTAACGGAGAAGACTCCTCGAACAATAAAACATTAAGACATGCAGAGCGGTTCGACTAAGATCTGAATTTTATTGCAATACAGACATGCAAAACGTTTAACGTACAGGACACGAACAGAAACATTCAACAAAACTTCAACAAAAATACGTACTAAATAAAGCATTTAAAATGTGGGCATATCAAACCGGACATTTGTGGCAAAGTCGTTGGCCAAACACGAACGAACTAAACGGAATCTTGTGAACAAACACTGTACCTCACTCAACGTCTCTTCAGGTGCTGGAAGTACCACTGGCTGTGTTTGAAGAGGCAGGTGGTTCTGCAACCTCAGCAAGTTCCAGCTTCTCCTGAAGGAATTCATCGGAGTTGTTTAAAGTCTCCTCCGAAGGGGCAGGTGGCTCAACAGCTCGTTGCATAGACAAAAGGAACCCATCGACGTTGATGGTCAGGTCAAGGCCGGGTGACACCAGAAGGTGATCTTCGATTGCCTCCGCGTCGTTCAACAGACTGCCCAGGCCGGCCCCCCGCAAGTATGTGGACAGCACCGAGCTGATGAGGACCACGGTGTCTTCGCCGTTGTCCGTCCCGACTATGGTCTTTACAGAGAAGGAAGCGACGAAGGCCAGCGACGACTGGTTCAGCCTGCAGCCCTCGCACCGGTGTAACACGGACTTTTCAACAAACGCCGTCTGTCTGGCGCGGCAACTGGGACACTAGCGTTGGATGGTGATTTCGATGTCTTCACTTTGGCACTCAAAAGCGCCGTTGACCTCGATCCTGCTGGCTAGTTTCGCTCTCGTCTTCCGCCACGGTCAAATCGGTGATCTGCTCGACGACGCTGGACGGGCCTGTGCTCAGGTATATATACCCGCCTCTGTCCCGTGTGCACAGATTTTTGAAGGCGTAAGATTTCCTGGCCTCAGTTGCGTTCGCAAAAGGGTCCCACAGAGTCACCTTCATGTCGCCCGGCCCGTTGTAGATAACAATTTCTTTAAACTCACAATTTGAGCAAATAGGTTAAGGGGAATAATGCCAAGTATAATCAAAACAAATCAAGCTTACGCAATAAAAGGAAGAGACATAGCAGACATAACAATGAGTATAAGAGACAGAATATGGTACATGAGGCGGCAAAAATAAGATGGATATGTTATTAGTATAGATTTTGAAAAGGCGTTTGACAGGGTGGAACACGGGTATTTATTTGAGGTTTTACAGAGTTTTGGATTTGGGGAAAATTTTATTAAATGGATTAAGGTTTTATACAAAGTGCTTTAACCAGGGGCGATTCTAGGATTTTTTCAACTGGGGGGCACATGAGGGGCCACAATTAATATAGAGGGGCCATTCTTATGTTGTGTATTTATGTAGAACTGTAGATATCCAAATCATTTCAAGTTCAGTAAGCTTTAAAATCAGCAATAAACAGTGATACCCTATTATCTTTTAATAGCAGTTATTCACTGCTCTAAATCAAAACAATAAAATACAATTTATATTAACTTTTCACTTTACAAAAGTGAAAAAAAAACTGTAATAAATAAAATAATCCAATGTATTAGTGTACAACTCACAAATAATAATAGAACAGCCTTATTTATATAAATGCATAATTAGCCTATATTAATCATTCATATAATAATTAAATACTCAATAAGGGAGTTTTGGTTCCTCGCCACAGCACGGCAGTGTTGGCTTGCTCACCGGGAGACTGCATCTATTTATTAATTTAGATATTATCTATTAGAATGATCTTGCTTGTTCTATAAACACTATGCACTGTGCTGTGTTTTACCTCTGTGTTTTCTTAGTTGCTCCTGTAAAGCTGCTTTGGAACAATGCACATTGTGAAAAGCGCTATATAAATAAACTTGAATTGAAAAAAACACAAATTAATGAATTCATATAACTGTAATAAAATTGTTTTACCAATATATCAATATAGGGACTTCTGTTATATAAGCAAATGTGCAGCCCTGAATACAGCCTACCAAAGTCATGTCACTGTCCACTTTCTAGCTTGTCTACTAACCTGGGTGTACAGGGCTGTTCTGATTTATGCTCGAATCTTCCTGAACCAAGAGGTCTCCTGTTGAGCAGGCAGGCTCTGAACTCACTGTGTGTAACGTTAAACCATCAGACGGACTCTCCCTCACTGGCTGGCATGGCTTTTTCTTTGCAAAAAAATACTGAATATCTCCCTGCCTTTTCATCCTGTTACACTGCCTGAGATAACAGAGGTAAAAAGGAGGAAATTACTATTTGTTTAAATGCTATGGTTTTATTGGCGGATGACAAAAACTTTACCTTTTATCACAACCAGCCCAGCTGGAAAATTATAAACTAAAAACAGGTAAAATGTTTAAACCCCAAAAAAACAAGTCATTATCAAGGCATGCGGTTCGAGACTTTAGAATATTCGTTCTCAAGACTCGAAGTCAATGTCATGTAACTTAATTGTCTTTATTTAGAGTGTAGCAGTGGCGTCTGCTGATCTTTTAAAGAGGGGAAGCTCATTTTTGGCCTAAATCATAAAAATTGTCCATTTATTTATATGTAAATTCTGCCCTACGTTCCAGTTTTTACCCTACGTGTGCAGTTTGCTAGCTGGCTAGTTCAGACTATATGAATTGATGAACAAACGATCTAATATATATATATATATATATATATATATATATATATATATATATATATATATTTAACTCAACGGGAGGAAATGTGGGAATTATGTTAAACTGAAACAATGAATGTGGTGTGAAATTGTGTGAAATATACGATGAAGGTTGCAGCAGTTTTGTCTTTCGACTACACATGCAAAATCCGCGTTGGGACTGAGTTGGAAATGGAGACACAGAGTGATACGCGTCATAATCTGAAGACCACGCCCACACCAACCGTCTCTTTGCATTGCGAGAAGCTGCCGCCTCCTTGTCATTTATGATTTATAACAAAAAAAAAAAACAATGTCTAAAAGCTGATATGTGACAATGTGTATAGCAAACAAGCTAAAAAAAAACAAGAAATACGTTTTTATAAGCTGTCGACCCCAAAAAAACGAGCGTTTTAGGACATAAAAGTGGATTAAAAAGAGATGACAGACCCTCCAATCATCACGCAGACGCTCGGAGTCCGGGCCAGCCCACTCCTCCATTCATCCCAGAGACGCTGAGCGTCCGTGGGCGGGACATAATCGCAGCATTATCCAATGACCGTCTTGTTTCTAAGCACTGAAAAAAACT
>VCII01000352.1:0-88112 GCA_006030095.1 Triplophysa siluroides
GCCAACCACACCAAATATCCTCTCCACCACAACTAGATTTCCCATTCATTCCTAATTTTGTCCGACCATTGTTGCTAAATTGCAACTCTTTCACTAGATTTACCGACCCCTTTAGCGGCTTTTGTTAAGTTGACGGCGCGTATAACGACAAACCTAGCACTTTATCGGATAAACCGTTGCTTTGAATCAGTGGAAAAATGTCAGTACTTCCCCGCGAGCGCAAGGTCTCCCTTTCTCTCTGCGTCTGTGAGGGAGCGGCAGGCAGAAGCCAATATTCTAGAAGGAAAGCCTACAACCTGGTAAAGCAACAGCTAATGCTTTTGCAGAATGCAGGAAAGGAGTCCAGATGCTAGTTTTATTTTAATGTGGTTTGTAAGTCGTTAAGGTTTCTCCAAATGGACGCATTACAGACCCTACCATCTCGCTATAATAAGAGTACTGTATCTCTGAAGAAGCAGCACATTCAGTTCACCGTACGTGTCAGGTTCGGTCAGCAGACGAGGAATCAATTGCGGTACAATAAGGTTTATTAAACTTGACACAATACACACAGGGTGATAGTAGTAGCAGGAGAAGCAGGCGGGGTTTCAGCTGATGTCGGTTTGACTGCAAGGCCAACTGGGGTAAGCCCCAGTGTACGGCAACGTCAACCAGGACGAAGAAGCGAGGAACCCGTCTGCAGTGGAGAGGTGGAGACCCACCGGAGGAGTCCGCTGGAACAGTGGTCAAACCCACGGAGGCACGAGACCCGGATGAGCTGGCGTGACAGACACTCCCGGAATCTGGACAGCGCCGGAGTGAGAGTCCTAGGGTGGAAGTCAGGTTCTGGGTAGACGACTCTTCCTCGTAGGACTGGTCGAGGGTGGTGAAGGTCTGTCCGGTGAGACGGAAAAATAATGACAGTGAAGTTTGCAGAGTCTGAACTGAGGACTAAAAAATGTCCAAGGGAGAAAAAAGGAATCCCAGGAGACAGTCAACAGGACAGCCACTCAGTCGACAAGACTACAAAAAAGCAAGGCAGGTTTAAACCGGGATAATCCCACACAAAACTAGACTAGAGAATACGGGACGGTACTGTGACCTTAGTCAACGATAGCACAAGGGACAATGAGAAGTGATGGTGGTTATAAGGGGTAAGTGAGATAGAAACCAGGTGTAGGTCGTGAAGTAAATGATGGGGTAATGGGAGCGGCAGGTGAAACCAATTAGACGCAGACAGCAAACACGTGGCGCCATGACATGAACCCCACGTTTCGAACACTCACCCACACAACAAAACAAACAAGGTAGAGATTAACCCCGGAACCCAACAGTACGGCGGCCGGCTTGTGAATGAAAGCAGCGTTTTCAAATTCTACCAGTGTTATCGACTGTTTGGATATATAAGCACAAACACAGTTCGTCTGTAAATAACAGAAAATATGTAAATGAGAACGGCTTTATTGGCCAATAAGCTGTATGTAATGTTCAAAGAGTAGAATCGAAACGGGTCTGAAGTTGAAACTTTTGCTTCCTTCACGCCCTCTCGGAAATTGGAGAATTTCCATTTTTGAATTTATGGAACGGTGCTCTTTTAATGTTAAATGATACTTGTAATATTTTAATGCTACTAGAATCTTGGGCCCTGTGCAAAGGCAATGTATGGGGCCCGTCCACACTATATATCAAGTAAAATTATATTTTATTTGTAACACAGCACTAAATCTCATTTGTGTAAGAATTGTGATATACTTAAATATAATAGATCACTTCAGTATCCCTCAAACATGAATGGACAGTTGAACTATATTTTATTTGAATTGTGTTTTACAAACAGAGACACTGTGCAATGTAGTCCAAAACATTACACATTTAGCTATTTAACGGTATTCATTTACCCCAGTAACGTGTGTGTAGTGTAAGAATAGGCTAGTACTGCATAAATGGTAGTAATAATGCCACTTACTGACAGTAACTTGGATGTCCAATTAATATTTAAAAAAAGTTTAATGGCAAGATGAAAATGTCAAGAACAAAACTGTCATCTTATCAGATTTTATTAAAAAGTAAAAGGACTAAATACACCAGTACATCTTTTTCTTGTTTGTTTGTTTGTTGGTTTCATTTATTCTTAACGCAATTCCAGCATCTCAGTCTATTCATGGTGAGAACCAGTCAATCCATACACAAGTCTATTCTAGACGTCTGCCGAAGCTTCTCAAAGTTAGCGGAGAACAGAGAAGTTGCTAAGACGCGCAGTATAACACGCAGAATTGTAAAATAATAATAATCTTCAAGGCTACTAGAACTTCAAGGCCCCTCACATGCCAGGGTCCTATGTACTCAGTCACCCCTTTACCCCCACTTGCATGCCCCTGTTTGTAACATTAATGTTACTAAATACTTAATGTTAGTAAATCCAGACGTTACTTCTGCCTTTGTGGTAGGGTACTTCCGAGGTGTCTTGAACACAGTATTAAAACTACGGAATGAGGAGAATAAGTGTTTTGGCAGCTCGGTTTCAATAAAAAGCTTTTTTGGGGGGGGGTTGAAGGTCTGAAACTTACAGGATGTTTTTTACAGTACAATGACCTCTTATCAAAAGTCAAAAGATCAAGGTAAATTTGATTCCTCAATTGATCACCCCTTTAAAAACATAAGCATCACATTTCTTATCAATGTTAAAAACAAAACGTTATGTACTGTACTGTGCAGAATTTCATTTCTAAATGATGTGGTAAAATCCACCCCAAGATCATTGGTTAAAAAACAGGTTTGGCATCTCATTTATTAAGTAATGTTAATACCGTTATCTTTCTTTGATTTGTTTGTGTGTGGTGTTCCTCTGTAGGTGGAGCGGGCTGCCAAGGAAAATACTGCGGCCGGAGGCGAAAATAAGCAATCTTGAGACGTGAATGACCTCAAGAAACATGGTGCTACTGCATGCTCTAGAATGTACTTTACTCCAACAACCAATCCCGTCATGCACACATATTACATTTTGTACTGATAGTAAATATTATTTCCTGTACGCTAGTACAGCTTCTAGTGTTTTGTTACAATATTTCCAGTCCTGATTGTTTATGGCACATTCCATGTTACTGTTTCATATTTTAGGGTTGCATAACATAGTGAATATTAACCAGGCAAACTTTTGTATACCTGTAAACATTTTTGAGCACCGACCTCTTATTTACTGACGTTTCAGAGACCACCCAAAGCTCTTGTGTTCAGTTGCATTGATACTATAGCACTCTTTCAAAGAAATGGCCTCTCTAGACATCATTTTTCATTCTTTTGCTGTTACTTTTTCAACACGTTCAAGGTACACATTAAGACTTCAGTGTCCTGTCATACTGCTGATATCCCATCTGGCCTCGTGAAAGCTTAGTCAGGGAGACAGCGTGCTGTATAATTTCCAAGTCACATTTTACCCTCAATTAAGAAGAGAAAGATACATTACGAGAAAGAAAATATAGCCTGTAAGGACATGCAGATATTGCATTGGGACATTATTCCCTGACAATCAACAATTAAATGTGATGTTGCTGGATTTTGGGGGGGGATTGTAATCCTCAATTGTTATCCACTTTTTGTGTATAGCTAAAATCTTAGTATTTCCTAAAATAGGCTTCTTGTGAATAAAAAATACATATAGGCCTAAATAGTTTCTACATGCAATTTTTTTTTCTTTAAATTTAGGGTGAAATATAAATCAGACATGTTGTCTGTTGTGAGTTTTCCACTGATTGATGGCTTTCATGACACAACTTTTGTTGCAGATTTGTTACTGAAAATTATAGATCTAACTCTTACCATTTGTGATATAGCAGCACAGTTTTTTTATTAAGTAGGTCATAATATGCATATTGAAGGCATGTAATTGCATATTATTTATTTTATTCTAAGAGGTATTTGGACAGTGACTATGGACAGCTTGATCGTAACATTCATTTCTGCCTGTTGTGTTTAGTATGAAGAGCTAAATTGTGTCTAGATTGTGCTAAATAACAAGCACAAGTGAATAGTAATTTCAGTGTGTTGGTATTTAATATCAAGCAAAGGGAAACTTTAAGCTTTTGTATGGAAAAGCGTTTTGATCTCTGTCATGAGAGGGAAAGGACACAAAATCTGTAAAATAGTACTCATAGATCTGACGTGTACATTATGTATGTTTGACATTAAAGCTGAAAAACTAAACATGTTGTTCCCCAGGCTGGGGTAGTAGGCGCTCCCATCATTTGACCAAGAATGTGTTTTGTTAATCATTGTATATTCACATAGAATTACCATATACACATATATCATATACCTGTTGAATCATTTAACAACAAATAACTTTGCCATACATTGTTTGTTTTGCACCTATTGAACTTGACATTTTGATCAATTATCAAGTTTGTACACATCATATGACAATAACTTTTTTTGTTCGCCTTAAATAGTTGCATTTGATTTAGTCACTTTAGAACTTGCAAAACTGTATAAGATCTGTTTTAATAAGATGTGGGCTGTGTGTGTGTGTAGGTTATGTATGAAATAGCCATAGTGTTTCAAATCATGTGTTCTTTTCCATAAAAAGCCTCACTAACCCATGTATTACCATATAAAAAATGTCTCATTTCACCTTATTTGGTTAATACTGTTTTTAGAACCATCTGAGAGACACTTTATCATTCATCATTATACCTGGTGCTGTATTTGACCTGCCTTTGAGCCCTACCAGGTTTTGTCTATTACTGTGTTATGGGATTTTCATCTTATTTAAATAAGGGGCAGGGCTGTTGCACTTTTCCATGACCTACATTTTGAAGTTACCGGAAATCCCGGCATTTTACCTGCTCTAGTGAATAAATAAAGTTTTTAAAGTAAATAAAAACTGTCTCATGTTTTTTATGACTGGATGAACATTGGAGTTAAAAACGAGGTCTCTTTCTTCAAAGCACGCAGCATCTGAACATGATTAAAACATTTTTTAGCAGATCATGTTTAGCAAAGCAAATTAAAAGGTATCTCTATTAGGGGTGGGAGAAAAAAATGATTCACATTTAAATATCGATTCCGCTAGCGATTCGAATCAATTCACAAATTTCTAAAATATTTTTTTTAAACGTCACTAAATATAATATTAAGGGGTGTGACTAGACACTCATCCCACAAGATGAGACGAGACTGAGTTCACATGGACGAGACGATATTTTTAGACTTTTTTAAATTAATCCTTAATGATGATATATATAGGGGGAAAGTATTTTAATCACATTAAAAACACAAAATGCAAAAAAATGTAGGCATTATAAATCATCTTGTACTTTATGAAACAAATAAACTCCTATTTTAATGAATTATATTATGCAGTAATAAACAATATGTAAACACTGCAAATGTTTTGTCCTATTGAATTCAAACAATAGGAACATTCTTAGGAACATTCTTCCTAACTCTGTCCGGTCAACCACATCTCTCACAACATTACAAAACTACTTAAAACCCATCTCTTCTGTGAATGCTTGACAGACAAATGAAAAATTACTTTTGCAATTTTACGTGTCTAATACATGCATGGGCAACTTGACACAGTATTTGGGTGGACACTGTGTTGAATAACTAGGGCCGGGGTGGCTTAGTGGTTAGCACGTTCGCCTCACACCTCCAGGGTTGGGGGTTCGATTCCCGCTTCCGACTTGTGTGTGTGGAGTTTGCATGTTCTCCCCGTGCCTCTGGAAAAATTGTCCGTAGGGTGTGAGTGAGTGAGTGAGTGAGTGAGTGAGTGAGTGAGTGTGTGTGCCCTGCGATGGGTTGGCACTCCATCCAGGGTGTATCCTGCCTTGATGCCCGATGACTCCTGAGATAGGCGCAGGCTCCCCGTGACCCGAGGTAGTTCGGACAAGCGGTAGAAAATGGATGGATGGATGTATTTATAACCAATATATCTATATCATCCATCTAAAGTATCAGTCTATGCACAAGTTTTCTATTTTAAAAGAAAGAACATTTTATGTGTTATGGATGTGACAAAATGGGACAAACGTCTTTGAAAGACAACATTCTTTGTAGGATTTTAGTGAAAAATGCACAAAGCAGAAAACAAAAACACACAAAAAAGGGGGGAATTTAAACCACCATATTATTACAGAATAGTAATAGACTGATAGGTAAGGTACCTTTGTAAAAACTAGATTTTTGCATCTTAAGGTTGACATATTCATGGATTTGATCCGAAATGAAAAAAAACAGTAGTAATTTTACTCATATTAATAGTAACTTCGGGTGTTACATTATACATGTATTATCAGCACCTGTGATATTAAAAATAAAATTGTACATTTAAAAAAGTGAAAAATCTTATATTGTGACAGCTCTAATAAAACAATTAACAAACCGCCTACCTATGTAAAATATCTATATAAAATATTAAATGCCATTTATGCTATGTTAATATTTATCATAGGGGTAGTTGTTGGCGCATGCGCAGACGGGATTCTCGCGCTCTTGTGGGTCCCAGGGATAGACTTTAGTTGGCCAATTTCCCTTAGTTTATGGTTTCGAAATCGTTCTCAACCCCGATCCTACTACGACGAGGGAGTGGCTTATATGATTCAGAATTCAACATTCTAATGAATTGAGTCTTTACATTGCCAAAGCACATAAACATCAAATACACACTCACGCAGCCATTCCTCGGTCAGCGCCCAGTGACGTAATCATATCATATTCGCTAGCGGACCCAACCCTACTTATCAAGTAGGCGTTTAGCCAATGAGAAAAAAGCGTATCGTTGCGTATTTAATATTAATGAGTCCAGCCATTCCCGTAGTAGGATGCTAAAAGTATCGACTGGCCACGCGAATTTCTCTGGCGAGTGATTCCAGAAACGCTGCTCTCTGTACGACGCTTGGATGAGGTTGATGCTGCCCTGTTGCACCTGGAAGGACGAGCGCATGGGAGAGGAGGAAGGTCAGTCCATCTGCATGTTTATACAGTGTTTGAAGGTAAAGATGCGCTGGAGATCCGCAGATCTTCGGTAGAGGTCGTGAAGGATCCTGATGCGTGCGTGCGCGCGCGCGCTGATGCTGTCTGCGCAGGAAAATGTTTCCATTGCTCATTGCTCCGATCAACGCGACAGAGAACAAGGATGTTATTAACAAAACCGTGTAAGACTGCGTGCGTGCGTGCGTGCGTGCGTGCGTTTAAGTCAGTACGTTACGTGTCTTTACTAGGTTAGGTTGGTCTCATCAACTCTAAACATTACACGCTGTGCAATAATAAAACTACTTTAGTGCCATGATAGTAACGTGGTTTGACCTGGCGGTTATAGGAAACCTGGGATTTACTGTGAATCGACAGTCAATTTCTGTGATTTACAAATGTTCATATTTAATTGAATTAAACTGTATTTAATTACAGTTAATATTGAATTGACTGGAGTGTAAACGCAAGCTCTGTAATTATTTTAAAATTATGCAAGTTCACTAAAACTCTAATATCGGATACCGTGTTAATACCATGTTAATACCATGTTACATGAATAATCATTCAAAACCATGATGTGTATATCTTTAAATCTGTCGGAAGTTTGATTAAAAAAACAAGTGAATAAATCCACCCATAACAAATGAACAAATCAAATATTCTTTTGACCTGCTTTCAGTCGGTTGTTCCGTCATCCGCTCCAGTTGGGCGCGTTCTCCCGCACATGCGATGCTCGTGCATGGGTGCATGGATCTGTGTGCGAATAAACAAAGCTCTTTCTCACGTATTTCAGAAGTCAGATTGCTTTGTAAAGCTGTAAATGGATGTAAGGTTTAACTTGAGGCGAGGCGAGAAACTTGAATTGAAACGTGTGATGATGACCGCCGCTATATTTGTAGTACTGTACTATAGTACTTAGTTTATTTTATTTATTTATATAGCGCGTTTCACAATGTGCATTGTTCCAAAGCAGCTTTACAGGAGCAAATAAGAAAACACAAAGGTAAAACACAGCACAGGCATGGGGTTTATAGAACAAGCAAGATCATTCTAATAGATAATATCTAATAAATAAACTTAGTAAGCTGCTGTAAAATTCCTAGAGACTAAAGTGTTTTTGAAACTATATTAAAGTTTACTGAAGTGTTTACTACAGTTTATGTTTACCATTTTACTACAATAATCTATTTTTGCTATAGCAAATACTATAGTACACTACAGCATTTTTTTCATGCTAGTGTTCTGGTTAAACTGACTTAAGTATTTCACCCCTCCGAAACCAAGTTTTATTATTCTGTGCGTTCCTCTTCAATGGAGCTTCTCGCTCCTAAGGGGCGATTCACATTTCGTGTCTTTTCCGCATGGAAAACGCGGGTTTCCTGGCATCTGCCGTCGCTAAGCAACCATTGGCCAAAATAGCCGTTGAGACGAGGAGGTATAAACAAAGGATAAATGGATTATATGCGCTGAAAATACCTTACAATAACTCCGCTACCAGATTCAGTTATGCTGTGATCATCTGTCTCCATCTTCATTGAGCTTGTCTACAGTACATTGGCTGGTTGGTTCTTGTCACATGACCTGTGTGCGCTTGTGGCTTTCTGAAATGTTGAGATTTTTTCATCTCGATGGGGCGCTGACGCGCCTGAAAAAAGAGCGTGTCACCCCCTATTTCCGTATGCCTGTCGCACGTCTACATTTAAAATAACGAATACGCGCGCTGAAAAGACGCGAAATGTGAATCGGACATAACCCGCGCACTTGCAAGATGGCTCTTTCTCTCCCCACTTTTCAGCTTTCTCTCCGTCACTTCTATTCTTCAGTACAGACACAACACAGCTAACACGGTTACGTTGTGACAACGTACCTGGACCGGACCGTATTCATTGCCACGACGTTCCAAATAATGTTCAAGCGACGTAACTTTGGGATTCTCATATTACTCCTGACGACTTAACATAGGACTTTGCTGGGATGTGGTGATCACCTTCTGAGGACATACCTGGAATGTACCATATTCGTCGCAGTGACGTACCAAATAAAAAAATTAAAACGGTTTTTTATTTAATTTAAACAAATGTCATCCCTCACATGGATGAATGAATTAATTTGTGATTTAATCTGTGCATTAAAGATTCAAGTATATGCATAATTGGAATTAATTCTTTATTAAATATGTATAGCACAGTATAACGATTATAAAACTCAACACAGCAGTGTACATCACAATCAGATATTTTATTTATACTGTACATAAAATGTACACATACATCACATAAATAATCAAAGACTTCAACAAAACATAGAGGATTTAAAGCAGATATTTATTGACAGAGATGAATCAACATTATGTTTAAGCTTAACATTATATTCTTGTCTTACCACTTTTACAAGTTTAGCAGGTCGTCCATTTCTTGGAAACAACAATCGGCTTCTTTAGTCACACTCACAAACATCAGGGTCCGTTCATTTAAACGCGCCAAATCGATCGAAAATCACTAAAATATGTGTTTACTCTCACACATGTAAGGTATATTAAGTTATATATCAGGCAGTGAGGTAAAAAGAATGACTGTTAATGTTTTGAGTGATGCGAGCTCTTTGCAGAACAGAGAAGTCGGTGCATGCTGGAGATGCATAAGCACACATCAGACGCGCGCACTAAATAAATAGAACGTGGTTTTAATTGTGGTATTGAATTAAACTCCTGTTTAATAGCTGAAAGAAGTTGAATGACCAGTGTCCAGGTTATCTGAAGTCCAGTACATCACGTCGCGGTCTCCGTGGGATTAATTCACAACGTTATTTGAGGACGTGGCTAGGACGTTTCTGGAACGTAAGCAAAAATTCTAAGGAATGGAACATTGCCAAGACGTCCTCAGAACGTGGTCACAAGTAATGTCACAGTGACACAATGAAGACGAACTTGCGACGTCGTCAGAACGTACTGTGTTTGCTGGGAAGTTCGGAAGACTAAAAACATGACTTAAGCCTCATGCCTGGATTACAAGAGCGTGTGAAACATGTCTGCACCAGGGGTCGAGTGAACCGAAAATGTCCTTCATTTAAGGAGACATATTCTGGAAAATTCACTCTTATAAGGTGTTTGAGCACTAATATGTGTCCATAGTGTGTGTAAAAACCAGCCTCCAATAGTAAAAATCCACTCGCTCCTTTTTTAATATACATAAACCAGATGGAAAAAGTCTCATCCAACGAGCGGTTCAGATTCTCTCCTACGTTGATGTCATCGTGGGGAAAACTCTGTCTGTAAATAATATAACTTATTTAATATAATTCCAAAACATGTGGAACCAGTCTGATGCACAAACTGCTCCGTGATCGCGATCTCTAACAGATTGAGGTTTACACACGCACACTTTTTACACCCTAGCAGGCCTCCATTACGTTAGAAGAAAAGGCTTCTGATTGATTCGTCTGCTGAAGTGGTGAAACTGAAGCCATGGTTCACTGTTTATTGTTAAGAGCAAAAGCTCAAAGTACAGTAAGGCGGGACATTCTCTAATGAAGCTCTGAGCGTTTGACCAATCACAACACTGTTATAACACAACTGGAAAGTGGCCAAACAGGAGTCTAATGCCTTTAGTGGGTGACAACAGATTGGATAAGCTTTACCAATCAGTGCATATCGGAAGGAAGTGCTTTATAGAACGCTGAAAAAATCTGATCGTTTTGTGAGAGAAGTGACAGAATAAAGTTAAATATGATGAATATAAAGTTTTTTTCTAAAACTAAGGGTGAACTTCTGTTACAGTGCACCATAATAAAGATCAAAATACCCTGCAATATGACTCCTTTAACAGATTTTTCTAGCATTGACTGAAGAATCCGAAGGCTGGAGAGGGACCGGACCAGCAACTGTTTTGACTCTTGAGCAGATCGGTTTTACCAAGCGGTTACAAACAATTCAGTCAACCCACGTACATGTTAAAGCATTGACTTTGGCTAGAAAAATCGAATCGAAGCGATAAGGCATAGTTGTTATTATAAATGAATTAATTTTGATATAGGAGATTAAAAATACATACATAATTGGAGGGGAAATATCTGATTGTTTTATTTGAGTGACAGGTGATGAACCTGTACATGTGCTACTACCAAATACTCTTACTAAACGGCCTGTGAACATAGGTTACAAGTTCACATACCATGTGTTTTTTGCACAGATATTTAAAACAGTGAATTCATTGGACATTTTTACAGGATTGATATCTTTATGTGTGGTGCACTTGGGATAGAACTTTGTTTTCTTTAACCAGATGTTCTTGCAACTTTCTAATCAAAATAATGTTACCTGGATTATGTTGTAGTTGCATTTTTAACAGTTGAAAGTTTTTGAAGTAAAACCGATGAAGTTCATGTCTTCTTGTCCCCATACAGTGAGATGCAGACAAACCCTCAAGCCTCACGAGTGTAGTACGTTGAAAAGTGCACCTCATTCACACAGACACACAGATCAGGAAGATGGTATATTTAAATAGCAACATATTTAAATTTTAGCGTTCGTGAGTCCGCATCACGCAAATCATAGAGCTCTAGATTCTATGCAGCCGGAAAATAAATTTCAATCGCAAAACAGTCAAAGTAAAATAGCAGTGCATCATCGATTAACAACGACACACACACTTCACACGCACCTGCCAAACTACATCGCACGCGTGCTACACTGGTACATTTATTCTTTGTACAGAGTCTTTCAAAATGTACATTTTTATAGAAGGGCAAGGAAAAATTTGAAATCGGCCCAGTAGAACAAATCCTAATGTTGAATCGTTCACTTATGACTGTTTTATTGTGAATTAAAACTAAATCCGTAATGTCGGACTGTAAAATGGAAACATGAAAGGATTCTTCTATAAGAAATCAGAATATTGTCTTATTCGGAGTAAGGTCAATATTTAGACTGCAGTCCATGATACTACTGTATAAACTGCATCCATAGAGTGATTTTTAATCTTCATTCATTTACAAAAGTTTAAATGGAACTGAAAATGTGACAAAATTCGCAACAGAGGAGCAGTTTAATCATGGTATCTGCTTAAAAAATCATGGTAAACAAATAGTAAGCAATACACAAAAAACATGGTTATCACACTTTGGGGTGGTTTCACGGACGGGGATTAGCCTAAACCAGGCCTTTGTAAAAAATATGTAAATGTCCTAATTTAACTAACATGTCATACAAACCGTAATTTAAAATACCCACAGACAGGTCTGGTACAGTATGAAAATAGGTGGTACTGCACATTAGTAGTTGTACATGTGGACATACAGTTTTAAATGGTTGTGATGGTAATGTGAATGGATGTGTTGTGTTTGTGATGTTCAGCTGGCAGAAGGTTGCCCGAGTGTGCCGGTTGCAGACAGCACATATATGATGAACAGTATCTACAGGCCCTCAACAATGACTGGCACTCGTTGTGTTTCAGGTAACATATTTTCCTTCTCGCTCAAATGTCACATCGCACCTGAGCTACATTAACATTTGCATATCACCAAAACTATTTGCATCTTTCCCACTTTTTATGTCGTCATGTACTTTCTGTTCACTCCCTGAATGCATGAGAAATCCTTGTCTCCTTGGTTCTGTTACCTTATTGAAATAGTAAATGCTTACCATCAAAAATTCATTTTATTTATATGTATTTATTGATACAGTATATTTGCATCTAATGCAGTTGACCACTACACTTTATTTAAGCAACAATTTTGTGCCGTCTATGATAACACATCTGGGTTTGTTTCCATATCAGGTTCAATTCAATTCAAGTTTATTTATATAGCTTTTCACAATGTGCATTGTTCCAAAGCAGCTTTACAGGAGCAAATAAGAACACAAAGGTAAAACACAGCACAGTGCATAGTGTTTATAGAACAAGCAAGATCATTCTAATAGATAATATCTAATAAATAAATAAATAGATGCAGTCTCCCGGTGAGCAAGCCAACACTGCCCTGCTGTGGCGAGGAACTCAGGTAATGACAGAATTTATTGCGATGATAAAAAATGTAGAGTAAAGTTGATTGATAACCTTTTTTTACACCATTCAATAACAAAACATTTGGATGAAAAACTGTATGCAACATACTTATGACATTTTGCAAATGGTTGTTTCTTAGGTTTGAACCCCCAACCTTTATTGTGCTGTTAACACAATGCTCTCCCAGTTGATCTATACAAACACTTCAGGCAGTGTATTTTTTTGGGAGGGTTAGGGCATTGACCAAATTATGTCAGTACTACCAAGTGCTGATTCACATTAAATCAATTGGTGCCAAATTTACACGAATTCGCAGGTCCGAGTTCACCAAACTTGAACTTTGCTGAGCAGGGAAATGAGAAATATCTTCGGACAGGCTTGCGTTTACAGTCTGACGCATTTGCATGCGAATGAATGGAAGGCAATGGAACGAGAAGTCAAGTGTGACCGCGGCTTAAATAGTTAATTTATTTTAATATTTTTGTACCTTTTGCCTCTCTGTGTGACAGAGCTGTTGGACAGTGTTGGTGTTACAGGCCACCTTTGCTCAAGCAGTCAACTTATCATATAGAATGTGCTATTCCACCTTGTGCTTATGTCTTGAACAAGGCTGTGCTCTGGTGTGGCCATTTGTTGTTGTTTGGCCACTACCTGCTCCAACCACTCTGCAATGTTAGATGCAGTATGTCTGTCCTGCAGTGGCATGTTGGTGAGGCAGAATGACTGCATGTCCCAGACATCTGTGATGTAGTGGCATGTAATGCCAAGGTAGGCTTCAGTTGCTACACTTGTCCATACATCAGTGGTGAGAGCAAGTTTGCTGTTGTTGGTGTTTATTGCAGTTTTCACTTCCTTGAATGTCTCTTCATATTTTCTCTCCATGAGCTTTGTGAAGTGACTCCTGGAGGGCAGAGTGTAACCAGGGTTCAAGGTGTGGATCATTTTAGTGAAGCCGTCATCTTCAACCATCGACAGAGGCCTCATGTCAGTGACGAGCATGTTGAGGATACTATCCGTCAAGACAGCGGCTTGCTGTGGTGTACATGATGCATTTCCCATCAAGAAGCCTCTCATGGTTTGCTGTTTTTTTCTGGAATCAAAAAGATAGTAAAAGTATGTGTAATGGCACAATTTTTACATCAACTAAATACATACATACATACTTGTTTTAGTTACTAGTTGTGTAAAGGTAAGTAACCCCAAGAGCAATTACAGACAAGACACACACACACACTCTCTCTCAAGTTCACTTGAAGCTTATTCATCAAATTATTACCATCATTGTAGTAAGTGCAAGGTTCATTTATACACCACATTTAAACACAGCTTAAGATGACCAAGTGCTATAGAAGAACTTTAAAATTAAATTAAAAAGTACAACACACACAAATATATTTGTCAATAATAACCTATAAGGGACAAAGCACAGAATATACACTGCAAAACTTGCTTTTCTAACTTAGTAGTTTTGTCCTGTTGTCAGTCCAAATATAAAAAAAATCTTAAATCAAGATACAATTACTAGACACATGAAATAGCATAAGACATCATGTCTTGTTTTATGAAAAAACACCTCAAAAATTAAGTGATTGTTTGCTTAAAACAAGCAAAATGTTCTGCCAATGGGGTAAGAAAAATAATCTTAATGAGATATAATCTCAAGCATCACTTGTTTTCTCATGCCATTTTTCTTGTCTTGTAATCTTGATTTAAGATTTTTTAGATATTTGGACTGGAAACGAGACAAAATGACTAAGTAAGAAAAGCTTTTTTTGCAGTGTAACTATACATGACAACAGATTGAAAAACGTCTCGGTTACGTATGTAACCTCGGTTCCCTGATGGAGGGAACGAGACGTTGTGTCGAAGACGACAGATGGGGTTCGCCCTTGAGAACCAATCAACTCTGACTACTATAGAAAAGGCCAATGAAATTTGGCGAATGAAATTTGCATGCCGGGCTCCTCCCCCGGATGTCCGGTATAAAAGGAAGCCGGCGTGCAGCATTCACTCACCTTTTGTTCTGAAGAGCCTGAGAGCCTCTCACGACTGCAGCAGAATACGATACGTGTTAGTGGCATAAGGGACACAACGTCTCGTTCCCTCCATCAGGAACCGAGGTTACATACGTAACCGAGACGTTCCCTTTCTGTCGGTCTCTCGACGTTGTGTCGAAACGACAGATGGGGTTCCTATGGAAAACGCCACAACACGGTATCGCGTCACAATCTCTAGCGAAGCGACGGTAACAGGCCTGGGCGTGTCAGCTCGATGCTTTCGCGAAACTGTAACCTTCCAGTGTGGTGGTCGGGGGGTTCCAGAGCTTTCTTGGAGAAAGATGGGAACAGCCCTGACCGGTAACCTTTCACGGACGGAGGCCTTAGCTCTCTACTGGCGAGAGGCCGTCCGGCTCGGGTTTACACCGGGTAAGCGCAACTTCCTTAATTAGGGATGCGCTGCAGAGGCCACCTCCTACCCGTGGGGAGGAATACGGTGGATAAGGTATGGTCTCGTCCTTGGAGGAGAACGCATGGAACGTGCGGGCTGAGTAGTTAACCGCGAGGTGGAGGTCCACCTGGGGAAGCTCATGGGTTACCAGGAGTGGGAACCATATCATGAGGATACATCAGACGGAACAGCCCACGGGGGGGGTGTTACAGGCGTCGGTAGCACTAGGTCCGGTTAGAGCCAGGGGATGGCTCACATGTTATCCCGGCCTAAGGGGGAAGGCTGCTCTGCCCAGCCAACCCCCAGGTGGTGCTTGCTTAGTGATGGATAGAATGCCTATTCTTAACCAAGTGGTTGGGTAAGAAGGGAAGCGGATAGGATACCTGTCCTTAGCCAGAGTAGGGTAAGGAGAGAGGTAGATAGCACACTGACCCAGCCTCCTAGAGGGTGGGGTGATGCTTTCGCAGGCATACGCCCCGCCGGATGCCAGTCCTACATGTTGCCACGCAGGACGTGGGCTGACACCGGGTTTACGCTAGGTTGTTTTAACCCCTGCGAAGGTGTGGGCGTAGCCCAACCCGCAGCTCTACAGATGTCTGCTAGAGAGGCGCTTCTGCCAGTGCCCAGGAGGTGGCTATACCCCCCTCCGTGGGCATGGGAGATTCTGAGATTGGAATGTCGTCGTAACGGCATCCACGACTCAGTGCGCCAACCTCTGCTTGGAGACAGCCTTCCCCTCTGCTGTCCTCCAATACAGACAAGGAGCTGGTCAGAGCTACTGAGGCCCTGCGTGCGGTCCAGGACACAACACGGATGGGGTTGGGTCTTCCTCCCCAATGGGGAGCGCCTGCAAGTTCACCACTTGCCCCGTAAGGGAGTAGTGGGAACTTTTTGGGCACGCATCCGGGCCTGGGTCTCAAGATAACGTGAGAGCTACCAGGGCCGAATTCAAGGCAATCCGGGGACACGGAGGATGCTCGGAGGTGCCCTACCCTCTTGAAGGAAGCGAGCGCCATCAGGAGGGCCGTCTTACTCGGTGAGGAAGATCGGAACCTCCGAGGGGCTCTTGGGGGGCCCAGAGGCCCCCCCGAGGACCCCTTAGGGTCCCAAGAGGGTATGGAGCGGAGATGAGGCGGGAGCCGCCCTCTCGCACCCCTTAGGAACCTGGCGACCAGGTCGTGTCATCCTAGAAACTTTCCATCAACTGAGTTGTGATGAGTGGCGACAGCGACTACATACACACTCAGTGTGGAGGGGAGATGTTAGTCTCCAGTCTCGTAAGAAGGACAACACAATCCTGATCGAGCACCTCAGTGGGTCTTTCTCGTTGAGAGAGACACCAGGACAAGAAGCGGCGCCGTCTAGAGGCGTGTAACCGCCCCGTAGATGGGGCCCTAGCCTGGGTGATGGTCTCCGCCATAGAGGGGGAGTAGCCAACTCAGGAACTTCTCGTCCCGTCTAGAGACCAGACATGGTGTTCCAGAGGTCTGATCTGGGATGCCAGAACGTGTCCTTCCCCTGAGAGAGCAGGTCCTCTGTCAGGGAATGGGTCAGGGGGAGTCGCTGTCCAGAGCATCAGCTCTGATGCCAAGTGCGGTTAGACCAGTGCGGTGTAACCAATAACACTTGGTGCTCCTCTTCCCTGGCCTTGCACAGTGTCTGTGCAAGGAGGCTCCTGGGGGGGGGAAGGTGTGCTTCCGCCCGTCCCGCGGTCAGCTGTGCGCAAGGATATCCGTGTCGAGAGCCTCGGACAGGGAGTACCAAGCGGCCTACGCGGGGGTGGAGTCGCCACTCTCTACGAGGCATAAACTGACAAGAGAGCGCGTAGGCTGTCTAGTTCAGTTTGCCCGAGGTGAGTGTGGCCCACAGGGAACGGATCACCTGTTGACTCCACCGGAGGAGGCGTCGAGCAAGTTGTGTTAGCTGCTGTGAGCGAACGCCACCCTAAGATCTGATGTACGCTACAGCCGTAGTGCCGTCCTCGGACCAGCACGTGCTTGTCCCGCACGAGCGGGCCGCAGCCTGCTCAGTGCAAGTAGCACTGCCCACAACTCCTGGCATGCCAGCGCAGGTGGGGGTTCGCCCAATGCCCCGCCTGCGTGCCCGTTACACACTGCACCGCACCCCTGCAGGGAGGCGTCCGTCGTCACCACGACTTGCCTCATAACCTGCCCTGAGGGACCTTAGTCCGTCGAAAAAGTCATGGAAGACCAGGGGTTTTGGTGCGTCGGCCGCAGGGCGTCATCACCATGCGCCTGCTGCCGGTGTGCCACGCTCTCCTCGGAACTCGACTCTGAAGCCAGTGTTGAGCGGTCTCATGTGCATCAACTCGAGGGGTCTCACCCGACGAGGACGCCATGCCCAGGAGCCTCTGAATCGTTTCAGGGGGACCGCTGTCTGCCTGAAATGTTCCAGGCAGTTCAACACCGGCTGGGCGCGTACTGCGGACAGTTGCGCCGACATGGTGACAGAGTTGAGTTCCCTACCGAGAAAGAGGATGCTCTGCCCTGGGGAGAGCTTGTCCTTTCCTCGGTTGACCTGAATTCCCAATCATCTGGGTGCCGGAGCACCAGGCCCCTTGTATACATAACAGATCTCACGAGTGTGTCAGGCCAGTCGTTGAGATAGTTAAGTACCCGCACACCTTCCTCCCCTCAGGGAGAAAGGGCGGCTTCCACGATCTTCGTGAAGACCGTGGAGACAGGGACAGACCGAAAGGGATTTCAGGTCGATTGCCACGAACCAATCCTGACACCTGATGGGTGTCAGGACGCGCCTCTGCGTGAGCATCCTGAGCAGCAGCTTGTGAAGGTGCTTAGTTCAGGGTACGCAGACCTCCGGGGCGCAACCCGCCGTCTTTCTTGGGAACGATGAAGTGCGGGTTGTAACCCACCGAACATCTTGGTTTGAGGGACGAACTCGACGCCTGTTTGCCAGAAGGGTGGTGACCTCTACCCGAAGTATGTAGGCGTCCCTAGCCTCAGACAGAGGGAGAGATGATGCCCCAAAACTTGGGAGAGTCTGGCGAACTGGATCGAGTAACCAAGACGGACCGTCTGCCCTAGCCACCGAGACAGTGTGGGCAGCTCTTGAGCTCCCAGGGACTGTGACAGGGGGACCAAGGGGACGGTCTGCTTCACCATTCCCATGGAGGGTGGTTCGATGGCTGGCGGAGCTAACCCTGTCGCGGGGGGGGCCCCGGAGGGAAGGTTGGCTCTGCCTACTTACCTGCCTGGCGGGACAGCTGCACGCACTGTCGGTTTGAGAGTGGTAGCAGCTGTCGTGTGTGTACGACCCTACGCCTCGCCAGGGGCGTGAGGTCGGGTTTGCCGGGCACAGTCCAGTGGAGTGTGCGATCGGCAGGAAGGAACTCCCAGGGGAAACAGAAAACTCTTTGTGAGTAAGTGGGCGCCAGGCCCTGAGAGGGCCCGGCTTGGTGACGAGGCAGGAGCCGTCCCGTACCGACTGATCAGAGCCGTAGCTGTGAAGGTCGGGCCCGATGTTGTTCCCCCTGGGGTCTTCCCGTCAGTGTCACTTCTCGTGAGAAGTTAGCTGACGGGGTGAGGTTTCCCCCTCGACCTCGACTTCCGGGGTGCCACCTGTGGGGGCACAGTAACCGGAGCCGATGTGGAAGGGGTCCTGGGCTGCCGGGAAACAGACATCACGTGAGATCTCGGAGGCTTGAGGCGGCCGAGTCGCAGCGTGGTAAAAATGTGGCTAATCGCCACTGTCTGCTTCTTCACTGTCAAAAACTGCTGAGCGCAGTCCTCGACGGTGTACCACAGCCCACCCTGCGAGACGGGTGTATCAAGAAAGCGGACTTTCTCGGTGTCACTCATCTCTGCGCAAGGTTCAGCCGGGGGTGACTCTCCTGGACCACTTCCGTGGACATCGTCCGACCCAGGTCCCGTGCCGCCACCTTGGTCGCTCCGTAGAGCGCTGTCAGTGGCGGCACAGAAATCCTGCATTATACCTGGGTCGGCCTTACCCTCGTGGAGCTCTCTCAACGCCCTGGCCTGGCGGACCTGCAGGATGGCCATGGCGTAGAGAGGAGGCAGCCCGGCCCGCGGCAGCGCAAGGCTTCGGCACCATAGATGTCGAAGTCCTACACGCGTTGGACGGTAGGCGTGGCCGATTCTCCCCAGGCGGCAGCCATCTGCGGCACAGATGCACCGCAGCCGCACGTTCCACCCGGGGGATCTCGACGTAGCCTTTGGCTGCCCCACCCTCGAGGGAAGTGAGGGAGCCGGAGCTGTTTCGACCGGAGCGATCCGTGGAGCGCTCCTAGTTTTACACAGCTCCTCATGCACCTCCGGGAAACAAATGGCACCCGGGTGGCGTGGTTTGCACCGCGCCCCGCCCCCAGGAACCACGTATCCCCGGATTAGCATGGCTGACATCACTTCTGCTTCCTCCTGAGCTCGACCCCCCTGGGGGGGGAGCTCGGATTCGTCAGAGTCGGATGCCCGTCTCCCTCCGATGCTGCGAACGACATCTCATCTACGTCACACATCGTTTCCGAGTGCGTGCCTGAGGATCCGAACGGTATGCCACCGCCGGTTGGGGAACGTTCAGAAGAGCGAATCGGGGTGCGATCGGCCCGTGAGCACTTGGCTGGCGGGTTTACGTTCGCAGAGTTCCCCATATCACTAACGCTGCTACGTGGGTGGTCATCGGGGCCGTAGCCACAGATGTCACAGCCCGGGTAGCAGACGAAATGGTGGCTGGTTCCCGTAGGAAGACAGCCCCCCGTGACCGCAACTTCTGAGTGACAATCCGCCCGCAGTGCGGGCAGATGTGTCAACGAACGCTGCTTCAGTGTGCTGGACGCCCAGACACCTAATGCAGCGATCGTGTCCATCCCCCTCCTCGATGAGGGTGCCGCACCCAAGAGAACAGCGGGACATGCCGCGCTGGAAATTGCTCAGTCAGTCCTGAAAAGGACCTTTTAGAAATAATCTCTATCACCTCCGGAACCGCCGAGACGCCCAGGAGAAGGTCGCTGCAGGAAGGGACAATCCGCTGCTCTGCGTCGTAGATCCGGCGAAGTAGAAGAAGAATTCGTTGAATTCTTTTTGTTCGTAGTCATGAGCGAGGGCTCTGAAGAACAAAAGGTGAGTGAATGCTGCACGCCGGCTTCCTTTTATACCGGACATCCGGGGGAGGAGCCCGGCATGCAAATTTCATTCGCCAAATTTCATTGGCCTTTTCTATAGTAGTCAGAGTTGATTGGTTCTCAAGGGCGAACCCCATCTGTCGTCTTCGACACAACGTCGAGAGACCGACAGAAAGGGAACGAATGGTCCAAAAAAGGCGAGTGAATAAAAACGTGTCTTTATTCTTGCAATGCAAAGTGCAAAGTAACTATACCACCCCTGCTTTACTACTGTTATGAACGAGCTAACGCTAACTTGTCATACTTGTCAAGGGACATTACGTTCCTCACTTCAAAACGGAGCAAAAGTAGGATTCTGTAGTGACTACCCTGCTGTTGAACTCCTTTCCTCCTCATCAAACACTCCAACATGTTTGCGTTTCAGGTGCTGGATCATTGCCGTGGTGCTCCCATGCCATGCCATGCCATGTCGCTTTTGCATATTTTGCAGTTAACACACTTTTTCTGTTTATTTAGTGTGAAATGCTCCCACACCTTGGATGACTTGGGTCGCACGGATTTCTCTGCCTCCGCCATGTATCTTAACTCTTCCTTCACTCCTTTTTTTTTTAATTTAAATTTTAAAATTTTTGCTCTGCCCCGTCTGTGAGGCGCCAAACTCTGCTAGCAGCATCAGTGCGCGAGAGAGACCGAGTGTGTTCACTCCGCTCCTCGCTCAACTAAAGTTTTTTTTTTTAAATAATCAAACGTCTCTGCGTCGCGCGAAACAAAGAATCGATTATGAAATTCGTTGCCAACTCTTATAGAAATCGATTATTATCGATTTAATCAATTCATTGTTGCAGCCCTAATAATTACTACTTGCCTTTGTTTTATAGCATTCACGGAGAGTAGGCCTATAACCAAATCCAGGCAGCCAAAGCGGACACTAGTTAAAATGCTTAGAAGTCATGAAAATAAGAGAATGAATGAAGCGAGTCATCCAGCTCTCAGAATGTGCAATGCATGTAGAGAATGCCGGGATGGACATGGGCCCTTTTGTGCCACTTTACACGAGAGCAGACATGTACAGCAGTGAAGTATTTTCCCCTTTTACTTTATGTACATTTCTCAAAAATCTGTACTTTTTAAAGAGTTTTTTTACTTTGAAAAAATGATTGTACTACATTGTAAAGCATATATCATTATGTTCAGTCAACTTTCATAATTACGTTATAGTTTTGTTTAATACAACAAAATACATGCAATTCTACACTGATCAGGAAAAAACAGAACCAGTATTGGATCGGTTTCGGTCGATACGTGCAATTCAGGTATCGGGATTCGATCGTAAAGGAAAACTGGTATTGGCCCACCCCTAGATTAAAGCCAGCGCACGATTTGTTCCCGTTTTGCAATCATGAAATGGAGGGTTGCGCAAAGTCTGTTGCAGTGCATTTTAATAAAATAAAAGTTTATTCCAACAAGCAACAATTATGCTTGTTTAACCTATAGTCAACACTAGGACTGGGCTGAATGACGGAATATTCAGTTACCGCGGAATAAAATGTCAACCGTAAGAGATTTTTCTATTCCGTGTATTCCACGGAATGTAAATAAGTAGGCGTGGTTTAACTTGGCACTCTGAATTGTATGCTATTCTGAAAAAAAACGAATGAATTATTCCACCCGTAACAAATGTACGTATCATACATTCTTTTGACTTTCTTTCAGTCTGTAGTTAAATGATGTGCTCCAGTCCGGCGAGTCTCTCACCCGCAGTGCTCGTGCAGGGATTTGTGGCAGCATATAAAAAAGCTCATTCTCAACACGTATTTCAGAAGTCAGATTGTTTTGTAAAGCTGTTAATAGTTTTAATGTTTAACTACAGGAGAGCCAAGGTGGAACTTGTGTTGAAATGCACGATGATGCTCGCCGCGTGAGTGCTTTGATGTGATGTGCTTCTAACTCCAGCTTTGGGAGACGCGTGATGAGTCACCAGAGACTCGCAGTGCAAAAACAAGCCAGAGAATAAACAAACCTAAAGACAGAGAGTCGCAACACACTAAAATTGCTCATCTTATAGAGAGAGTGAAGAGCGATAAAGACCTACAGTAGCCTACAGACCCCATAAACACCAGTCATATACTGTACTCTCATTGTTTGTGCATATTCATACTTCATTGTTATACATATATATACATATGCTATAGCCAGAAGATAAATATAAAAAAAAAATACATCTGATTATCAGAACTTAATTTGATATCTTTAGTACATTTTCATAACTTGCCTACATTTCAACTATGGTGAGCATTTAAATGAACTGTAATAACTAAATTAGTTAGATAAATATATGAGGTATAAGAGATAGAATTATAATGGGGGATTGTTTCATGAAATATATTGTTACCGTGAAATAAAATTACTCATTCCGTGATATAGATTTTTGGCCATTCCGCCCACCTCTAGTCCACACATGTATTGAATGCACAAGCGTCACGTTTACAGCGCAGACAACACATGTTGCTTCATGCCCTTATTTCTAGAGTTACACTGTCTACTATAGTCTCAATAATAAGTAATGAAGCTTAACTAAGAACGTTTCAAGAAACACATATTAACGATAAGGTACAGCTTATGGTTTTACTAGATGTGAAATAAGTCTCTGGTGTCCCCATAGTGTGTATGTGAAGTTTTAGCTCAAAATACCCAGCGGATCATTTATTATAGCATGTTATAGTGTGTAAAAACGCACCGATTTTGCTTATATCTCTTTAAATGTTAATGAGCTTTTCGTTCCAGCCCCCTCTGCAGAGGAGGGCGGAGTTTCAGGAACTTGTGCTGATGCGTACTGGCCAAAACAAAACATCACCAAAAAATGTCAGGAATTGTTAGTGGTGTTAAGCCGTATATGTACGAACTGGAGTCTGACGCTGATGGAGAGACACAAGAAGAAGTGTCAACCTTAAGAATGGAACATGATGTTTCCGAATGGTCAGTTTTTGAAATTTTGCAGTTATTGTGAAATTAACGTTCTTCAAGTGATCGATAAGCATTAGCATGGTCCGTCATGATAATGTATAAATCGCTGTGCAGGTGCTCGTGTGGGAATTGCAGTAAAATGCCTACAGAGCCAGATAATAAATGCTGCATGGAGGTCGAGCAGGCAAAATTTTGCGTTACTACAGTTATACTACGTTTTTAACGTTGTTCTTTCATGTACTGTCACACCTACTTTACAACATTGAGAAAACTCAAGTATCATGTTGCATGATTACGACCTCGTTTTATTGAAGTGGGCTACTAGAAAGATCGTTCATGTAAAAATGTTACTATGAAACTAGATAAGTTAACGATAAGACCGACAGCATGTGAGGGCAGTGTTAATAAATACAGTTAGACGCTGTACTATTGTTAGGAACATGACCAATATAGAGCGATAACAAGCCCATTAAGAGTGGCAATTTTGACTAATCACCAACAATATGAGGAGTGATATGTACTGCTTCTGCTGGATATGAGAACTGGGCACAAAGTGTTTGTATTGCTCCCGGTTTCAGCAGCAACCTCGTTGAAAGTCCAGCATTGTACTGGCCATCATGATTGGCGCAAACGTGAAATACTTTACCGATTCTCGGCGGGACATTGCCTTCATAAATAAAATGTAACCATGCTGTTCTCTGTAACTCAGCTTGAGGGAGTCTGTAGGAGCCATACTTACCACTTTATTTAATTTTTATAAATATGTTAATTTAAATATCAGTATGTTTTTATATTGTTAATTGTTTATTTCTCTGAGTGTGTGCCCTCTATAGGTGAGAGGGGAAAAGTTGTATAAAGGATAGGCCACCCCTGACAGGAAGGGGGCGCTGGTGCAAGAGCACACAGTCTTTTGACCGTGCACATGGAGCTAGGGTGGCTGAAACAAAATGGATGAGTCTATTCAAGAGCAATTCCCGGGCTCAGCTCGGGGAGACTTGAATGAGGTTGCTGCTCGTTTGAAAGCCTCTAGAGCAGGCAAGATGGCACATCTTACAAGGAGAATCAATGTTGTTAACTCTTTGATGACTGATGCTGAATATCTTGAGGAAGTAAAGGGAAACATGATGAAGTTCAATGAAATGTTTGTTGAATTCAAATCTCTTCAAGAATCATATGTACAAATGTTAAGTGAAGAGGATAAAGTTGAAGATTTGAAAACCTGGTATGAACCAAGAATGAAGCAAGTTGAAATTTTCGTGTCTACCGTTGAGAAGTGGATGTCTACTATTCAAGAACCTGACTCTCAAACCAGTACTCAAGCTTCTTCTCTAAAAGTGAATGACCAACTAAATGATGAAGATAACACTTCAGTTGTTTTGTCTGTGCGTAGCGGTAGATCTAGCAGATCAAATTTAAGCAGATCAAGTGTGTCAACATCAGCCTCAGCGCGTATCTGTGCAGAGGCAGAGAGGGCAGCTTTACTTGCCAAAGCCAATGCACTGCCACAAAAACATGCTATAGAGAAGAAAGAGGAGGAACTTAAAAAGATGAAGGAGGTGTGGGAAATTCAAGCTGAAATTGCAGCCAGCACAGCAAAAATCAAGTATCTGAAGAATGCAGATCCCTCAATAACCAATGGAAATGCTGTCGAAGAAGATGCCATGAATGTGTATTGTAAGGAGATGTTGGATAAAACTCTATCCAGTGCAACAAATGCACAAGATGTGCGCCCAAAGGAGACTTTTCATGGACTCTCTACAGCACCAACTCAAACTGCAAGACATTCTTATCCTCAGAACAGCAATGCAATTCAACAGACCACCACCATGAACACTGACTCCAAATCCTCTACACAAATCTCTCATACAGTTCAAGCAAGACCTCTACAAAGTAGAGATTCATCTTCATCTAATGTCATTCAAGGGCCTGATCTTGCTAGAATTCTTCAAAAACAAAACAACTTGACAGACATGCTTCTGAAACAACAACTTCTTTCCACCTTACCAAGAGGAGAAATTCCAATCTTTGTTGGAGATATTCTGGAGTACCGGTCATTCGTTCATTCTTTTGAGAACATTATTGAAACTAAAACCGATGATAATGCAGACAGCTGCACTTTCTCCTTCAGTACACAAGGGGACTAGCACAGGAGCTGGTAAGAAGTTGCCAACACATGTCACCGAACCAAGGTTACCAAAAGGCAAAGCAGCTATTGAAAGAACACTTCGGTAATGCATATAGGATTTCATGTGCTTACATCGAGAAGCACTCTCCTGGCCTTCAATAAAACCAGAAGATCCAAAGGCTTTACAGGCTTTTGCATTGTTTCTTAGAAGCTGCTGCAATAGTATGGAACTTGGAGTTCATGGAAGAACTGGACACAGTCTCCAATATGAGGAGTATTGCTTTCAAGCTCCCATACAAGCTCAGAGAGAGGTGGCGTACAAAGGCATTTGAGTTGCAAGAACAGCGGTTGAACAAGGTAAAGATGATAGATCTCGTCAGCTTCATTGAAAAACAAGCTAACATTGTCTCAGACCCAATATTTGGTGAAATCCAAGACTCAAGCCTAAGCAAAGGAAAGCCCAAAGTATTGAAACCCAAATCCAAAGGCAGTTTTGCTACCAATGTGCATGTGAACTTGCCACAAACCACATCTAAGGATTTACAGCCAATGTCATGTCTCTATTGTAACAATGGACATGATTTGATGTCATGCTTACAGTTTGAAAAGCAGCCACACAGGGAAAAGATCAACTTTGTTAGACAGAATGGAATCTGTTTTGGGTGTTTAACCAAAGGAGGACATTTGAGTAAAGACTGCACACAGCATCTTAACTGCTCCATATGCAACAAACCTCATCCAAGTGTGTTACACATTAAAGCATTGGAATCATCAAAACAACTTAAGAAAACACCTGTGAGTAGCACACAGGTCTCTCTTCAAGATGGTAAGCATGCTGGAGTCAGAAACATGCAGACTTACACAGAATGTTTGTTGTCGATTGTACCAGTACAGATTAAAAGTTCAAAAGGAAGTAAGATTCTGCAAAATATGCCTTCCTTGATCCTGGTAGCTCGGCAAGCTTCTGCACAGAGGATCTTATGAGGAAACTGAACATTACTGGAAGAAAGACCAATATTCTTCTTCGAACAATGAGCCAAGATAAGTCTGTGCCCTCTTACATTGTCAGCGGGTTGGAAGTTTCTTCACTGGAAGAAAGTAACTTCATCCACCTGCCAGAAGTTTACACCCAAAAGATCATGCCTGTTGACACCTGTAATATTCCCACAAAGGAAGAACTATCTAAATGGTCATACCTTAGTCGGGTACAGTTTCCTAGGATTCCAGCCAAGGTGGAGTTGTTGATTGGAAGCAATGCTCCCAAAGCATTGAACCTTGGGAAATCCTTAATAGCCAAGAGGATGGGCCATATGCAGTTAAGACCCTACTAGATGGGTTATTAATGGTCCTTTACAAGGCAAAAACACTGCAAACAGGAACAGCTGTGATGGTGTTGTTGTTAACAGAATTTCTGTCTCGAACTTGGAAGAAATGTTGATGCAACAATACAATCATGATTTTAATGAGAGGTCAAGTGAAGAGCAGGCTGAAATGTCTATAGAAGACAAAAGATTCATCAAGATCGCAGAACAGTCGATAAAGTTAAAAATGGACATTACACTCTTGATCTACCTTTTAGGAAGGACGACACAGCATTGCCTAACAATTATCAAGTGGCAGAACAGCGACTTCAAAGTTTGAAAAGAAAGTTCAAGAGGAATGAAAAATTCAAAACCGACTACACTGAATTTCTAACAGAAGTAATAAATAAGGGCTATGCTGAAGTGGTGCCACAACAAGAGCTAAAAAGATCAGATGGTAAATTGTGGTACATCCCACATCATGGTGTATACCATCCCCAAAAACAGACCATAAGGGTGGTCTTTGACTGTGCTGCTACTTTTCAAGGTAAATCCCTCAACTCAGAACTTCTTCAGGGTCCTGATTTGACCAGCACACTTTTTGATGTTTTGACCAGATTTCGCCAAGAATCTGTTGCAGTTATGACAGATATCAAAGCAATGTTCCATCAGGTCAGAGTGACAAGAACAGATGTTGACTTCTTGCGATTCCTCTGGTGGCCAAGTGGTGATGTCAGCATGCCAGCTGTGGAACATCGAATGATGGTACATCTATTTGGGGCAGTCTCATCCCCCAGCTGTGCAAACTTTGCTCTAAGACAAACAGCCAAAGACAACAAAAACGGTTTTCGAACTGAGGTGATAAACACTGTTGAGAACAACTTCTATGTAGACGATTGCTTGAAGTCCCTTCCAACAGAGCATGAAGCAGTAAAATTGGTGAAAGATCTTACATCTCTCTGTCAAACAGGAGGATTCCATCTCACAAAATGGGTGAGTAACAGTCGCACTGTTCTTGCACATATTCCAAAGGAAGACAGAGCTCAGAATGTGATGGAATTGGATCTCGACAGGGAAAAGCTTCCCACTGAAAGCTCTTGGATTATTGTGGTGCGTGGAGAATGATATGTTTAAATTCAATATCACTGTCAAGTGCAAATCCCACACCCGAAGAAACTTACTATCAGTTGTAAGCTCCATCTATGATCCACTTGGATTTTTGAGTCCCTTTACTCTACCTGCCAAATTGCTTATCCAAGACCTCTGTAGGAGTAAATGTGGTTGGGATGAGGAAATGCCACAGGCCGCAGTGGATAAGTGGACAAAATGGATAAAGGATCTTGATGAGATTGAAGATTTCAGAGTGGCACGTTGTGTAAAGCCAACTGGTTTTGGAATGCTGAAGCAAGCAGAGCTGCATCATTTCTCTGATGCTAGTGAACAAGGATACGGCATAGTGAGTTACTTGAGACTGACTGATGATATGCACACTGTACATGTGTCTTTCATGTTGGGGAAAGCCAGAGTGGCTCCACTTAAGCAAGTCACAATTCCGCGTCTAGAACTTACAGCTGCAGTGCTAGCAGTCAGAGTGGACATTTTGGTAAGGAAAGCTTTGGAGATAGATCTCGAAAGCTCAACCTTTTGGACTGACAGTCAGTCAGTACTGAAATACATTGCGAATGAGAATGCAAGGTTCCGCACATTTGTAGCTAAGGATCTCTGTTATTAGAGAAAACACAGATGTAACTCAGTGGAAATTCATCAGAACAAAGCAGAACCCTGCTGACCTAGCATCAAGAGGGGTGAGTGCCGGCACATTGGTGAAGTGCAAAGAGTGGATCCATGGACCAGACTTTCTATGGAAGAAAGAAGAGGAATGGCCTAAAGAGTCCCTGGGACCCATGTCTCTCTCACTCGAGGATCTTGAAGTTAAAAGGAACACCACTGTTTATAGTACTATCATTAAAGGAAAGGAGAATCCTACCAACCAATTGCTTAACTATTTTTCAAGTTGGACAAAGCTAAAGTTGGCAGTAGCATGGTTCTTGAAGTTCAAGAATATCCTTCGCTTGCTCACTGCAAAAAGAAAAGAAATACAGGCAACCTGCGTGAATAAGGACACTCAGAGCCAAAACAAGGTATGTAATGAAATTAAAGCATTCAAGACATCACTTTGTGGACAATCCGTATGCCTGGATGATCTCTTGAAAGCAGAAAAGGGCCATCATTGAGTTTTGCCAGAAACAAAGGTATTCAGATGAAATGTCAAGAATTGAAAAGACATCACTTGTTGGAAAGCGATTGAATAGATTCAGCAGCCTGTACAAGCTAGATCCTGTGATGGATGATGGAGTTTTGAGGGTTGGAGGAAGGTTGGACAAGTCTGCAATGCCTGAGGAAACCAAGCGACCAATAATACTTCCAAAGGATCTTCACATCTCCACACTTATCCTTCAACATATACACGAACAGCTCGGACATGCTGGCAGAAACCATGTTCTCTCACACCTGAGAAAGAAATATTGGATTATAAATGCCAATTCTGCAGCCCGCAAAGTTCTGTCTAAATGTGTTGTGTGCAAGCGTGTAAGAGGAAAAATTGGAGAGCAAAAGATGGCAGATTTACCAAAGGAAAGACTACAAGCTGATCTTCCACCTTTCAGCAATGTTGGTGTTGACTACTTTGGACCTTTCGTGACAAAAAGAGGAAGAGGTCAGGTTAAAAGATAGGGGGTTATTTTCACTTGCATGACAAGCAGGGCAGTTCACCTAGAAATGGCTCACTCACTGAATACAGATTCCTGCATTGACGCTTTAAGAAGATTCGTAGCTAGAAGGGGCCAAGTACTGCATATTCGATCAGATAACGGGACTAACCTGGTGGGTGCAAAAAGAGAGTTACAGAATTCACTTTCAGAATGGAACCAAAGCAGAATCCAGAAAGTAATGCTCCAGAAAGGAATTCAGTGGACTTTTAATCCTCCAACAGGCCTCACATCATGGGGGAGTATGGGAGAGGCTCATTCGAATGGTGAGGCAGATCTTATGCTCTATTTTACAAACAACAACAACACACCCCTCGATGATGAAGGACTACAAACACTCTTTTGTGAAATCGAAGCAATTTTGAATAGTCGTCCCATTACCACAATGTCTGATGACCATCATGATCTGGAACCTTTGACACCAAATCACATTCTTCTGCTAAAGTCTAGCCCTACATTGCCACCTGGATTGTTTCAAAGGTCAGACGTATACAACAGACGTCGGTGGAGGCAAGTACAATATTTAGCAGACCTGTTTTGGAAGAGGTGGTCCCAAGAATACTTACCATTACTACAGGAAACGACAGAGATGGTTTACTGCAAAAAGAGGACTGCAGAAAGGAGATATTGTGCTGCTCGTGGACAGTTCAGCACCTCGTGGATCGTGGCCTATTGGGAAAATAACAGAAGTTTTTCCTGATTCCAAAGGACTTATAAGAACTGTTCAACTTAAGACTAAGACTGGTTTCTTGGAAAGACCTGTTACCAAACTTTGCCTGCTATTGGAAGATGCAGAAAATTAGATCTGAACCATAGAAGTGCCTACTGAATAATATTTAAAGATGAGTATTCATTTTTTTTTTAATAAGCTCATTTTGGCTCCATTTACATTTAATGTATTGTAATTGATGCTTAAACGCTCAATTAGGGGCCGGGTGTAGGAGCCATACTTACCACTTTATTTAATTTTTTATAAATATGTTAATTTAAATATCAGTATGTTGTTATATTGTTAATTGTTTATTTCTCTGAGTGTGTGCCCTCTATAGGTGAGAGGAGAAAAGTTGTATAAAGGATAGGCCACCCCTGACAGGAAGGGGGCGCTGGTGCAAGAGCACACAGTCTTTTGACCGTGCACATGGAGCTAGGGTGGCATGGTGCAACAAACCTGCAAGCGGCCTAAAAAGTTGTTTGTTTCATTTTTGTTACAATGCATCTTTATTTTTTGATTTAATAAACTTCAGTTATTTGTTTGGAACATCAACACGCCTCTCTGGATCTATTTATGGTACGCGTCAGAATATGTCAGAATCATATCATCAGCATCTCCCACAGTGGACAAGAAACAAGGATTAAGAATAGGAAACTTGTTTTTACCACTACAGAGTCTATGGAGACAGTTATGCTGGTCGGTACATCCTAATACAGAACAACTGTAGTGCCTCCGTGGCGCAGACATTGTGTAGCTCCAGTGACGATCTAACAATGGCGACTGTTGTACTTCCCACATGGGGCTGCGTCTAAGCGAATATGGCAGATCGTCACCACTGCTGGGCGGGCTTTGCCGTTGAGTTACAACATTAACGGCAGAATTAAAGTCTTTGCTTTTAACAACTGGGTTTTTGAATTACGCAAATTATCAAAAACACAGTTGAGCAAATTTTTTACATTTTAGACTGCTTGTTTACAGACACTGTGTACACATATTAATGTTTTAACACATTATAAATGTGAATTTTGCTAAATATGTGCCCTTTAAGATAAAAACTAAAGAACCACTAGCGTTTAGAAGATTTCAGGAAACGTAGCCCAGAGCTTTACATTCATTGTCGAAGCTAGAGTGTCACGCAGCCACCATTGACAAAATGCCTGAAAATGTCTGTCATGCTTGGAAGATAACTTTCAGATCGCGAAATTAGCGTGAGTCACGACACCCGGCAGTTATCAATGGTCTAATTTTAGATGCAACTTGTAAATATAAACATAAGCTGTGTTCGTCACGGCACTTCACAGAGAGATCTGCATATGACATCAAAGTACCATGAGAGCGATTTAGGGGCAGAAACACACTGCTCTTGGGGTCTTTTGATGTCACGCTGATCAGTTTACAAAGTGCCACATGAAGTCAAACACCCTTTTTATCCCGAGTAGCATAAAATACTGATATAATCAAGTGTGGGATCTACCAACTTGTACTTAAAATTGTGTGTAAATATATGAATACCTCTGAGCATGCTTATGCAGAAAATGTAGTGACGCTATACTACAAAAAGAAAGTGCCACAGTGTGTATTTAATATATGTCATATCATAATATATTACATAGAATAAACCTGCATATAAATCTCCTAATTAAAAATTTTAAACCTCTTTTTTGTAAAGTTGCAGCTTTATCGAACCAACATTCATTTAATACTGCTGGTTCAAGTTGGATACTTTGTTCTACATTTCAGAACAGAAAGCATTGTGTTTAAATATATTCCTAATTTCTTTATTTTTGTTTCTTTATTATCATAACAAATAGCAAAACCCCCATTTAAGAATACCCTTAAAGGGCGATATCGGACCGATAAGCAGTATCGTTAAGAATAGTAATGCTGTTAAAATCTTAATGATACCCATCCCTTGAAGCAACTGATGCGTAGCGGAGGCTGTACCAGTTGCCAAGTTCAAAACGAAGTCCAGTCAACTTTATTTATATAGCGCTTTTTCCAATTTTCATTGTTACAAAGCAGCTGAACATGAAACATATTGACCATAAGCAAAACAAAAAGGTGAAAACACAGAAAACAGACACACACACCGATTCAGTGACCGGTCTTGAACGGTATAAGCTATAAAGTGGATCATCATTTATCCAGACATTCAGAAGCCTGGCTATGCAAGGCCTGGTTACCATGTTAGTATAGTTTCCTTGACAACAGTGGAAATGCTTATGCAACAACGTTGTATGCGTCACATTGTAATCAGTCACAAAGTCACAAACCTCAAAGCAAATGCAGAAGTTGAACTTCCCTAATACTTTAAGCTGCAGACCTCACCTTCCCTATGCGTCATGTTGAAGCAACAGTCGTCGCAGTGTGGCTTTGAAAGCAGGTATTTTTCCAATGCATCTCATTGTCCTCACAAGCTTCAAGCCTTATGATCAAGGATATCCTTTTCCTCCAAACATTCTAGATCCACTTCTCTGATTATTAGAACATCTTTTGGCTGCCTAATGTGTTTTGTTTTATATAAGCAACATTTCCTTCAGCTTTGCCAACATCATCTGACAGACCTGCATGAATTAACCTAAATTTTAAAGGGGAGTTTTTTTTTCTACTTACACAAATGTAATATAAATGATAGGGGTCTGTCATAATCCTGCCTCTTGTCATGATTTTCAGGTCTTGTGGCAGGATCATGACATACCCATGTGTTTTATTTGGAGAAAGGGCATGGCATTGTTTTGATGTAATGCCATGCTCTCTCTCTGGTGTTGCATCCTTTAGCCCCGCCCCTTGTTCTCCGTTAGCTCCCCATTGTTGTTTCATCCCACTCACCTGTCCAGCCTATTCCCATTAGTGTTTTATCCTTGTCACCTGCCCGTCACCCTCCCTGTGTCGTCATCCCTAGTTAGTGTTTCATTATATAATGTCTCAGTTCCCTTTGTCCCTCGTCGGTGCATTATTCTTTGTACGTGTGTTTGCCCTCCCTTTCGACTTATCCGTGGATAACCTGGTTCCTGAGATGGTCATTATTTATAATTATTCTGGACCTTGTTGGCTTTATTCCCCTCATGGAAGTTTTGTTTTTGATTCTTGTTTTGTTAGGCGTGTTTTTCCCCATTGTGTGTTTTTTGTTTGTTTAAATAAAAGTTTTTGTTAACCCTTCACTGCCTGCATCTGGGTTCTGTCTCAAATCGTGACAGGGGTCCACAGAATTTGTTTGTGAAGTTTCAGCTCAAAATACACCACAGATATTTTATTATACCATGCTCTGCCCAGTTTTGCATGTGAGGAGAAACGCGCTACTTTGGTGTGTGTGTGTCTTTACATTTACATTTAGTCATTTAGCAGACGCTTTTATCCAAAGCGACTTACAAAAAGTTCATTTGTCTGTCAAGTATTCACAGAAGAGATGGGTTTTAAACCGGCCCTGCAACGGTGTTTCATGCATTCTGACTTCTTTACAATGTTAAGCGTGTCGTCTTCTCATGCTTAACATGGTCAGCTTGTCAAAAAACGAGTTGGGCGTCTTACGTAGTGTTTCTGTGCTCAATACACTCCCCCAGGAATCATACAGGTTTCGTAAAGTTTTTTTCGAACATATAAAATTGATTCGTAACAATGTCTCTTGGTCCCTTATACAACTGATACATGGAGCCGCCCCAGCGCTAAAAGATGCTGGACATGAACCGCATGCGGTGAGTGAAACTGATGTCTGTGTTTTGTTGACAATGGGTGCGCACCTGCTTTGGTTCAGCCTACCCCTCCAGCCCGCACGCGACGTATGTTTTCGGAAACAATCGTAAAGCTGTATCTATCTTTTATAAATGTGATCAAACTAAATACTCTTCGAAGATACAAAGTATGCAATACTACTCTATAGGTACTCAAGATTAATATGAGATTGGCAGAAACCCTGTGTGTTACGCCCTCTTTAAGTAGTTTTTGAATGTTGCAAGAGATGTGGTTGACCAGACCGAATTAGGAAGAGTGTTCCACAAGGAAGGAGTTAAAAAGCGATACAAGTACGGCAGTACAAGACGCCGCTGCTTTGCTGAACGCAGCGATCTTGACGGGGTGAAGGAGTGTAGGAGGGTGTGAAAGTATGACGGTGCAGATCCAGTGATAGTCCTGTAGCCAAGCATTAGTGACTTGATTCTGATACAAGGCTTCAACCGGTAGCCAGAGGAGAGAGATGGAAAAGAAGTTGAGTCCTTTTGGGCTGTTGGAAGATGAGGCGTGCTGCTGCGTTCTGAACCAGCTGAAGCGGTTTGATAGCCTTTCCAGGAAGACCAGCAAGGAGAGCATTGCAGTAGTCCAACTTTGAGATTACCAGGGCCTGGACAAAGAGTTGCGCCGCATGCTCAGTGAGGGTCTAACCTTTCTAATGTTGAATAAGTCATATAGACATGACCGTGTTGTCTTTGCAATGTGATCATTGAAAGACAGCTGTTCATCAAATATGACTCTGAGGTTCGTGGTTGTGGTATTGCCAAGCTGGATGGTGAGATCGTGTTGCACCGTGGGGTGCACCGGAAACACGAGAATTTCTGTCTTGGCCGGGCTTAGCTGGAGGTGATGCTCTTTCATCCAAGCTGAGATGTCCTCTAGGCAGGCTGTAATGCGAGCTGCTACAGTGGTATCGTCTGGGTTAAACGAGATGTAGATCTGGGTGTCGTCAGCATAACAGTGTAGTCTAAAAGTGTAAATGAGCTGCTAGTCTCCGCCCCCTTTTCAGCAGAAAAAGCAGCCAGGGCTGTGAGCCTTTGCTTCCAAAGACAAAACAAGTAAGAAGGGTCACATAAAGCGAATGAGAAACAAGGTCTCGTCTTAAAACACCAAACACATTGTTTACGATAAGGGAATGGACTCCTAACAAAGGCGTCACATTTTCTACATGTGAAAACACACATGACAAACCGATCGCGTATTTACAAACCATACACACTGCTTTCTGCAAGTGAAAGTGCCCCCCATCCCCCCCCCCATTGTTCCAAAGCAGCTTTACAGGACCAAATAAGAAAAACACAGAAAGGTAAAACACAGCACAGTGCATAGTGTTTATAGAACAAACAAGATTATTCTAATGAATAATATCTGATAAATAGATGCAGTCTCCCGGTGAGCAAGCCAACACTGCTCTGCTGTGGCGAGGAACCCAAACTCCAATGATTGATTAATGGAGAAAAAAAAGCCTGGGGAGAAACCAGGCTCAGCCGGGATGGCCAGATCTCCTCTGACGTGTCATAGCTGCACTCAGTGACCCCGACCAAAAGCCACCGAGCAACATCCATGAAGAACAGGGAGGGCCCACCACCCGCGACCCAGGAAGTCCTACTCGCAGAAACCGTGCAGGTCCAACCCGGTCCCACTCCGCGATCGACACCAGAAAACAGAGGATCAACCAGGGAAAAATAGTAATGGCATAAAGTAACTTTATAACTCTGTTGTCCGGCATCAACCAAAAAACAAGACCAAACCAGACCCACACAGCCCCAACAAATGAAATCCCTCCAAACCACAACCAACAAGCCCCCCCATTCCCCACAAACACCCATCCAGCAACCTCCAATCAGGGTCACTGAATGCCGCTATAACTTCAAACTGCTGTCATTTGATGTAAGTTAAGCATTAAATACCAAGTATTGTAACTTTAGCCAATGTGACAAGTAGTCCGTCTTTGCTCTTGGTTGGGGATGGAATTGTCTGAGCTGGGATGGTTTTAGATAGCTGGAATCATCTGGTCTTGATGAGATATATAGCTGAGTATTATCTGTATGACAGTGGATGCTAATTCCATGTTTTCTAATAATGTTGCCAAGGGGCAGCATGTATATGGAGAAAAGCAAGGGTCTTAAAAACTGATCCCTGAGGTAATCCATCATTTTCTTGCGTTAGATTTGACAATTCCCCATTTAAATGGACATATTGATATATGTCTGATAAGTAAGATCTGAACCATTGTAGTGCCTGTCCCTGAATACGGTTTTAGTTGTGTAAACAATCTAAAAGTATGTTATGGTCTTCAGTATCGAATGCAGCCCTAAGGTCAAGCAGGACTAGGAGTGAGATGTTACCTTTATTTGCTATAAGCAGGTCGTTTGTAATTTTAACGAGCGCAGTTTCGGTGCTATGATGCAGGGAGAGGCCAAAGACACTAGATGTTAAGCCTACAATCTTTAGCCAAAAAAGCATAGCGGCTAATGCTAACGCCCTGGCTTCAGCGAAACGCAGGAAAGGAAGTCCAGATGCAGTTGTTTTTAATGGATGTCAATGTGTTTTGTTAGCTGTTAAGGTTTCTCAAATTGGAAGTATTACAGACCCTTGCATTTCTCTATAATAAGAGTATCTCTCAGCACCTTCAGTTCACCTTACGGCTGCCGGCTTGTGAGTACAAAACAGCGTTTACAAAACCTGCCACTGTAATCGACTGTTATATAAGAATGAAAACAGTTTGTCTGTAAATAACATGGTTACTGTAACACTTTAGGGCAGAAGGACGATGCCCCACACGGAGTAAACTGAACTGGTAATTTAATCGAGGTGCACAGGAGAACAACTGGCATGTATTAATCCACAGGTGACTGTAAATAGGTAACATCCACAGTGAGTAATAACAAATAACATCCACAGGTAAGTAACACATCCACAGGTAAATAACATCCACTGGAAAACCATGAGAGGGGTTGGAACTAGCAATAACATAAAGCATGACTTTACAACTAGACCTGACGATGAACAAGACAAAACAAAGGGTATAAATAGTGTCCGGGTAATGAGGATCATGAGTGGGTGCAATCATGGCGTGAACGGATGCAAAGGATCATGGGGAGTGTAGTCCGTGAAATCAAAAGTCGGGTGAATGGGAATAGGAATAACTGGGAGAAGGCGCTGATGCATGGGGTGTGGCTGACAGTGGTGGAGAGCTTGTTACAGTATCCACTCCAGCGAACCTCATAGGTCGACGATGTTGGACGCGGGGGCGAGGGACCGGACAGTTCGGGTGAGAGTCATGGAAGTCTGCAAGGAGAGTGGGATCCAGAAGGTCCTCTCGTGCCACCCATGACTGGTCCTTTTGTCCGTACAGCTCCCAGTCAACCAGATGTTCTAGGCGGCTGCCTCACCGCCTAGAGTTGAGGATGGATTCTACTCTGTAGATGTGCTGGGAGATGTCGAGGAGTGGAGGAGTTTGAGGAGGCATCAGGCTCTACGGAGGGGGCGGCTCTTCCCTGGCATCAGGCTTTACAGAGGGAACAGAAACAAGGTTATAGTAAGGTTTAAGCAGTGATACATGAAATGACGGGGAGATTCTGTAGTGCGTTGGGAGTTTGAGGCGATAGGTGACTGGGTTGACCTGGTGCATGATGGGGAAGAGGCAGATGTATTTGGGACTCAACTTCTTGCTAGGCTGCAGCCGGCGGAGTTCCAGGGTGGACAGCCATACCAGTTGTCCCAGCTGGTATTGGGGACTGGGCGAGCGTCGGGTGTCAGCTTTCAACTTCTGCCTGCAGACAGTCTGCTGCAGGTGTTGGTGAGCTGAGTCCCATACTCTCTCGCTGTCCCGAAACCAGTGGTCCACGACTGGCCCCTTAGAGGGTTCCCCTTACTAGGGGAACATGGGTGGTTGGTAGCAGAGTATGCATGGGTTAATCCGGTGGAAGACTGATTGATGGAGTTCTCAGCATTGAGAACCCAGGTGGGGAAACTGTGCCAGGCTGCTGATGTTGTCTGGCAGGCCGTAGCTGCGAAACACGTGATTTAAAAGGGCCTTAGCTGTTTTGAAGGCTGTGATAGTCAAGGTAAGGGGATGAGCTTACAGGCTTTGGAGAACCAGTCTACGGCCACTAGGATGCAGCAGGTCTGTGAGGAAGCTTACTGCAAGGTGGGACCATGGACGATGAGGAATGGGTAAAGGCATGAGTTTTCCATCAGGCATTCAGTGTGGAGTTTTTGAAATGGCACAGACTGAGGATCCTTGCACATACTGAGAGATATCCTGAGACATCTTTACCCACCAGTAAGGGGCGAGTAGGAGCGAGATGGTTTGCTGACTCCCTGGGTGTTCCGATCCCGGAACAGAGTGAGCGGAGTCGATGAGGGTAACACGATGTTCCAGGGGCTACCTAGGTTTTAACATCAGGACCTCCCATTGGAGTTTGGTGGTTACCTGCTGTGATCTCTTCATCAATTGCCCACAAAATGAGGCTCAGGAAGACTGCTGGTGGAAGAACTGACATGAAAGAGCATCCGTCTTGACATTCTTAGTCCCCGGGCAATAGGTGACTGAAATGAAATCTTGTGAAGAACAGTGGCCACCACGCTTGTCGAGGACTTAGGCGCTTGGCATCCTTCAGGTATTCAAGGTTTTGACAGAATATAGCCAAAATCTATGCTCTTTAAGGTCTGTGGTGATCTTACCATACTTGGTTATAAAACAAGGTGACAACAGAATCAGAAAATATCTAAACGACAACGGTTTTATTGACCAATAAGCTGTATGTAATGTTTACAGAATAGAATCGAAACGGGTCTGAAGTTGCAACTTTTGTTGCCTTCACGCGCTCTCAGAAATTTGATAATTCCCATTTTAACCAGGAAATAATTTCTGGAACGGTGCTCTTTTAATGTTAAAAGATATTTGTAATGTTTTAATGCTTCTAAGTCAGTTGTAACATTAATGTTACTAAATACTTTTAATGTTAGTAAATCCAGACGTTACTAATGTGTTTGTGGTGGGAAATATCCTACTTCCGAGGTGTCTTTATTAAAACTGCATGATAAAATGATTCCTCCAGTAATTATTCTGTGATTTTAGTAAGGTTGAATAAAAACTTATTTGACAGAAAAAAACTGCATGATGACATCATAAATATGTTAATTAGCTTGTGACTTCACAAAGCGCCTCAGTTTCACAAAATCCTAGCAGAAACACCGAATACATGTTTAAAATCAAACATTGTGTCTGTTAACATTAGTTAATGCACTCTGACCCAACAAAAATAATTGTATTCACATTCATTAATATTAAAATATTTATAAGTGCTAAAAAAACTGCATTTACAAAGGTGATAGTTGAAAATCATGTCATTTCTGCTGAAGAAAGAATTCATACAGGTTTGAAATGACAAGAGGGTGAGTAAATGATGACTTAACTTAATCACTTTAACAAATACAACGCTATTGGAAAGTGTTACCCACAGTTATTTGCTTTTTAATTTCTTTCTTTTGCACTTAAATCTTCAAAAATCTGCAGCACATTGAACAAAATTTGAGCAACCCATTATAAAGTCGCAGTGCTTCAAGGTTTGAATAATGTTTGTATAAACCTGTCATTTCCCTCCTATTTTAGGAGTAGTTTACGGTTAAGGACTGGGGTGGGCGATCTGTGATAAGTATTTGCAGGACATACGATCCAGGTAAACACCATACTTGTCCCCTTTACCTCCTGGATCATTTTCACAGGCATAGCTTTTGTTCTGCTAAGTCTGCAAAAGCAGTTCCACTGGGCCTGGAAATTGGCAGGATTGTGAAAACAGTCTCAGTGCCAGGACTGAACTCTGAGACGAAGGACGTTTGGGAAGGACATGGGTTGGTTTGGCAAGGACATGGGTTGGTTTGGCGGGAAAGCGTTAGAGAAGGCCATAGGTTTTTGGAGATGGAGTTATTGCGTCTGTCTGTATGTGTGATAGGGCTGGGTGGAGGGATGAACAGGTTCTGAAGTTCACATTTGTGACACAAGAAGCTTACACATGAGCCAAACATCCTGAAGGAGAAATATATTTATACATGTAATTATTGGAATAGATTGGTAGCGGATTACATGATTAAAGGGTGTGGTTTAAAGGAATCTGCCTAAATACATAAATCAACATTTAAAAATGAATTGACTTCTGTTAACTCACTGCTATCCATATGTAGATATGATTAACAGCAGAGTGTACCAGCTTTAGAAACAGAAAAAAGGGGTCTGCTAGTGGAAAACAGCTTGGTTTATTTGAAGCGCTGCTAGCTGTCCCTTTGGTGGAAAAACACTGTTCTTCTTGGAGGATGTAAGTGGTGCTTCAATTTCATGGTTCGCATTAGGTTATATGAAATACACTCACGAGCAAACATCTTCAAAAAGCTATCGTGTTCCCCTCAATCCTGCTCAATAAAAGCATGTAGCATGATGTGTTTTTAGTTGAACTGTTTCTCTGTATGCCATGATGAGAAATAAAGGTCGGTAGAGGAAGGAGGTTTGACAGCGTGATGCAATCGCTATCCTCTCACATATCTAATTTAAGCCTTTGTTTTATGATTAAAAAATATGATTTCAGGAATTCCATTGTGACTATGTGAAACACAGCAGACATCACATGCTTGTTTTAATGGTAAAATTGTTACTGTTTTGAAAAAAGTTAATTTCGAGCCTTGTTCCCTATTTATTTGCTTAAATATGATGTATAAAAGTTACCTTAGCTATTCAGTTGTTAAATAAGTATAAACTTGGCAGTTGTTATAGGGGAAGGGGATTGTTTACATTGTGAAATTTGCACAATTAAAATGTTCTGTATTTTGACTGCAACCGTTATCCATCCTGATTCCTTCACTTCATCATGAGTGCCACTATAAACGGCATCATTTTGTGGGACTTACAAGCCCTGTATAATACTAGTGTAGAATATTTCTACAATATTCACTCACCATGACAGTATGAAAGGGCATTTTAACTCAATAAACTGCAGTATTTCCTCTCTCATTCAGAAAATGGTTTCAAAAATACAGACATATACCGGTTAACCGTTATAAATCTGGAAAACACAGTTATATGAAATATAATAGCAGCTGTCGCGTCCGACTATTTGGATACTCGCGCCCATTACTACTAGCAAGCAAACATCAAGGTTTAGTTTTGAAATTGCTGTTCTCTGCACTAGCACACTTCCCAACGTGACTGGGGAAGTAATGCAAAATATAACCACTAACAGACAATAACAGTCAGACTAACGGAGAATCACATTTATCGAGGGTCAGATCACCTGACCTGAAACCAACCTACAACTACATAAGGAACTACACATGTAGCATCATTTCATTCTTTTACAGGATTTCTCTCAGACAGATCTTTTGTATTGATCCCATAGACTCAGAAAATCCACTCTGATGGCATTTCGGCATCGCAGAACAAGGTAGGTTGACTTTTTACAAGCTAGTTCTTATCATTCAAAATCTGTACTATGTGAGGTGGTACCATCTTTGAATGTTTTCCACATATTGTACAGTATATCATGTCATTTAACTCCAGGGTACAGTAAACTGTGATACTGCTATGGTATACGTTGGCACTGTTTGGTAAGTGGCATCTGTGAGACGGTAAGTACTGTAGAGACTGCAGGCGAGAGACGTGAAGGGAGTGGAAGAAGTCTGTGTCATGGGGTCACATTGGCTCCCATGAAGCTGTAAGTGTGCGCAGAGAACAGGAAATGATCAAATGACAACCCAGAACACAGCCTTAGATGACAGAGCGAGCGAGAGGTCTAGCTGCGTGTGCGTTGAGCTAATCATCGAGATAATCGGTCCCTCTCAACTCTTTAACATGAGCGTTCTTCCGGAAGCCCACAAGAAAGTCCGCTTAATGTACTGCAGACATCAGCGCTACCGTCGCCGCAAGGGCAGAATGTAAGTATGTATTATTTGAATTATTTGTGGATGTAACCTTACCGACCATGACATATAGATGGTTTCATAGGGCGCACACTTCTGGCGCGAAGTTCAGTTTCACTTTCTCAACCCAGCTGTTCTACACACGCATTTTCTTTCTCTATACTGTACATTTACTCGAGACAAAACCCACAGTGTTCAGGGAGGAAGGAAAGTGCACAGGTGTGAAGGAACAGAATATGCAGAATGCGGCAGAGGCGCAATAAACGGTTTACCATTATTGTCTTGTTTTCATAATCGTCAGAAGCTGAAATTGAAAATCAATTTACGATTAATCGCACAGCCCTGCTATAAGAAAACCAAAGGTCTGTTCTAAATCAACATTAATGATGCCATAGAAGAAACATTTGGACAGCTGAAAACATCTGAAGAACATTTCTGTTTCTGTGGCATCGTGTAGCACCTTTATTTTGAGTGTATATGATTATTGTTCATCTGATTAGCAGTTAAAGGGGTGTGTATTGTCCTTGAAGTTTCACTTCTGTATTTTACCACCCAACTGTCAGGGTTTGACAAATAACTCATGTCATTGGATAGATTGCATAGATTTACTGTCTTTGCAGCTGAAAACAGGAAGAAAGATGTATTTCTAGGATTGTGCCAGAGCAACATCCACAAAGGTGTCAGACATTAGCCGAAAAAGGTTCCTAATTCAAACAGATAGCAAAAACACATAATCGGACCATGTGACCGACTACATTTCTGATTACAGTGAAAAAGAACTTTAATACACTATCGTCTGTTTTATAATTATTTTATATACATACTATCACGATCACAACTAAATACATTTCTACGAAACAAACGAGTAAATGCAACATCTCGTACCTGTAGGCTGTTGAAACATAACCTTGGTGCTAACCTTTTTATCGCAAACGTGATATCACGCAAATTAATTACAAATATTTGGTTTATTGCAATTTTGTTAGCATGCTCACAAACAATCTCCTCTAACTCATAAATAACTGATTTCATTCAAAATTGCTACGTGATTAAGTTAAGAGAGTGTTAATACCGAGTTACAATTCAGCAAGCAGAAAGACACTAAATAGACTCTAATAGTTATAATAATCCAACATACTGTACACCCATATTCACTTTTTACAGTGTAATGTTCTGATCACATGCAGATACTGGCTTTGTTTCTGTGAATTATCACGGTCAGTCAAATAAACCAAAAAAACTGCTGGATTAATTTGGTTTTCTCTGAATTAGTCAGATCTTGTTTGCGTCTTGGTCAAACTAAGAAGACGATTCATTCTTCAGACTGACAGAATAGGAACTGAAGCATTGCATTCTGGGAAGGGCTTACTAAGCACAAAGAAACTGCTGGCACGCAACGGTATTCTCACAAGCAGTATAGATGTCTGCTTTCTGTAGGAACCTAAACAAGACACTGAACAAAAGCTACAGTATACTGTTACATGACAAAATGTCTTTTCAGTATATTTGTGTATCCGATACATACAGTATAAGAAATGTTTGCTGTACATTTGTGCTGTTTGGGATTCACTTGAGCACTGACAGGGTTAACTGGGTTTTATCTAGCCTAGGATGTCAATGAAGATTCCCTCTCATTTTCATTGGACGTCTTCAAACACTCAAATAGTGAAGGACCACCCCGATGACATCATGGGTTATGTTGAAGAGGTTATGTTTTTAAACTTGAACAAGATACGATGTAAAACTATGAAAAACATGCTCAATTTAACGAATAAACACAACTATAAGCCAAGAATACTTCTTTATACTTTTAAGACCGATTGAGAACAAGCATAGACCAACTTATACTTTTCTGTCAGTATGTACATAAAATGTTTTTTTTGAAAAGAGTTAGACTGAAAGTATACTTTCTTATTTGAAGTTTACAGTAGTACACAAATGACACACTTGAATACAATTTTTTTTTTGTAACGAAATGCACAATCTTGATAAAGACATGATAAAATATTAGTAGTTTGAACAACCCGGCAAACACCTAAAACACCCTAGGGACTGAATAGCAATCCCCCCCCAGCATTACAGGGGTAACACTTTCATTTTGTCATGATGTTACTGTAAATTTCAAAGGGGTGAATCATTTCAATCGATTTCATTGAGTTTAATGAGCTTTTGTGAGAAATAACAAACTTTCCCTGGTGAAACATGTCTGCTTTAGACGTTTGGGTGGTGAATCACTGTGAAACTGACATGGTTACCCAACCCACCCAAAAATAAAAATGCTTGTGGTCTGTTCACATTCTCTCTGCCTCCAAACAAACTTGTTCCTAGTGATATAAACGCTTTATGTCACTAAATTATCTAGGTCATGTGCCTTATAATCTTTGGTTAAAATCTAAAACTTCCCCTCCCTCTCTAAACGACTTCTCTTCTTTGCATGACTTATGTCTCGGCCTGAGGGCTGGATTGTATGTAGTGTCTATTGTCCAGGCTTCCAACTGCCATCAATCCAATCAAATCCGGAAGGATGAAATCAAGTCCCACCCTACATTTTTCGAATTCCAAAAGCAGTAACACTCTGATATACATGTTAACATTTAGAAGAAAACACTATCTGAACTTGCGTTTCATACCAACTTGAATGTATTTATCTCTTCAGGGTTTAACTGTTTGTTCTTTCTCATCACTAGCCAAGGATCAATTATACTGTCAGCCTGAAATGTATCATCTCTCATGTCAAAAGATTGAGTGCCTGTACCTTGACTGAAAAAGGCACTTAAGACATCAATGACATAAAAAAACGTTATGCATAATAATAATAATATTTTATTATGAATAATACGAAACTAAGAATACGTTTAGAATAACTTTAATACTTGTAATACTATCAGCCGTGATTATTCTAGTCGGTTCATTAAAGAGCTGCTTAAATGCAGTTTGTTTGCCAGGTTGGCTGAATTGCAGTAAATGGAGTGAATGATCTAGAGGATATTTATGTTGAAAGGTTTGAGACAACCCCTGTTGGTCTGTGCTTTTAATCTCTACCTCTCCCTGAGGGACCATGATGAAGATTACCCAGAATTCTTTTCACCAGCCAGACACTTTCCTGATTGAGATAATCTAATAGGGTCTCGAAGACAGAAATCAGTCGAAGGTGTCCTTCTTTCATTTACACTGAATAGTTATTGGCATTTGCTCAGTGAAGCATCTGATTAACTGTGTCTCATATAGGGTCATTTGAACCTGTCCCTTACAGGAACATTATAGACTTAATGTAAGTTCTGTTGACAACATTTGTGGCGTAATATTGGTTACAGCGGGAAACAATCATTCAGACTCGCCTGTTATTTTATTTATATCTCTGTTTTTAAGCATGTGAGGATTAGGAACTGGATGGTTTGCTAAAGTATTTCACTTGCTTAGTCAAGTGTGTGAGGTCATTGTTATTGAATGTCATTGTTGTGCATGAATGGGGTGACACTTTGAGCTGAGTTTCTCTATGAGCTTCCTGCTCATTTAATCTGTCTACATTATGCCACACCATCCTGAGAAAACACTGGCCCACCCTTGAGTGCTGGGTGAGTTAAGATGCCCAGCTGTGTGGTTTACAGTAGTTTAGGATTAGCTTTGGTTATCTGGCTTCATCACAGTTCAGAGGTCATTGAGAGCCAGATAGTCATTAAAGAGTTTGACTCCCTCTGGGTCCGATCCAATCTATCCATACTGTCTCTAATGGACGGGAAATGACAGTGAAATATTCGCCTCCGGGTAGTGTTGTGACACTAGACGCATATGACGCAAGAAGGATTATTTTCATGTAATTCTGGGGATGTTAAGAGTTTACCAGCACATAGTCTGTGTTCATCATGTGCAACCTGACGTCATTCAGACACATTTCACATAATTTCCACTTGTAGTAAATGTATTATTATTACACGGCGCTCTGGAATACTTGATTCTGATTGGCCAGTTGCGACATTCTAAGGGTTGTTATTCTAAGATAACAACCGCTCGAAATGAATAACACCCAGCAACCGGGATGCTGCAAATCATTTTGACAGGTTCAGCTTAATATTACACAAAATTAAATGTAAATATGTCTTTCCATCACATATATGACATTATATTTACAAATGATTCAACCAAATTGAATGTTCATGGCATTTGAACGTCGTTTCTTACCTTAAAACCAGAAGTAAACCGCTTTTCCTCGCAGAAGGTCTGCATTCAGTAAAAATTAATTAATAAAATATTTCAAATTCACATTTCATGTCCAGTTTTTTCCTCATGTGGCAAGTAGCCGTGTAAGCGGGATACAAGCAGCCGTCTGTTATCGCGAAATAAGCCCCTCCAGTGTGAAAACAAGACAACAACCTGATCACACTGTCGGGGCTTATTGCTGCCATAACAACCGGCTGTCTGTTCATTATCCCTTACTTAAGGTTGTTGTGGTAGAAACTGTATACACACGCATACACACACACTCACACACAAATGTCTCAACATCCTATTTTCGGGTTAAAAGGAAGCTTTCCACTCAAAACCGTTAACACTTAATGAAATAGCAAACCTTTTTCGCATACATCACACACAAGCCCTCACGCTACAACATAGTCGTAGACACTGGTGAGATCAAGTCAAAACAGTGTTGCTAAAACCTCTTCTTGGAATTCGAGAATAGAGTCATTTGACAGCTCAGTGTCTAATACAATATACAACCTTAAAGAGTGCAGAATGAGCAAAATTTAACGATGAGCTTTAGGAAAAAATATAAAAATTACACTACTTTTACTTGTAGATGAATAGACAAGACAAGAAAAGTTCAAAAAACAATGTAAAGTGGGTATGCAACACAATATAGAACAGAAGAGCATAAATGTATAAATAAACATGGCATCCTATGCACCTTTGGTTTACTATAGGATTACAGGATACTATAGCAATTTCTTGGTTGTCTGACAAAATATTTTTTTGTTAGTAGTAGTCTTTAAGTTTTGCAAAAATACAGAACATGTAAAAAAATTTCTGCAAATAAACTTACTATCATAAATTTGAGGGTGTACACGTGCTACACTTTATTGGATACAGAATAGTGAAATGTCTCTCTATATAAAGTGTGTACTGTAATTATAGATGTAGAATAAAGCCCAGTTATAAGTATAATCCCCAAGAAGCAAAATCACCAGTCTCCCGGGAGTAAGCCAGTGGCGACAGTGGCAAGGTACCAAAACTCCACAATCTCTACAAATATGGAGGATACAACCTTGGGAGAGACCAGAATCAAACGGGAGAGCCTGTTCTCCTCTGACATGTAGCCCTGCTGCAACTTCAAAGAGAACGAATACTGTAAGCCACGAGATTCTGCGGAAATAAATGTGTGAAAGGATAGCTTGTGGGAATAGTAAAACGTTTTTCAGCTCTGTCCCATATTATTACGGCTCTGGTTGACTATAGGTTGTGGCTGTAGTCAGAAGATAGCAGAAGCACGAGCATCTGGTTGAACTGAGATGAGCATCAGGCCAGATCCGGAGCTGGGACTGACAGCCTCTGGTGTCCTCGGGAACCCGACAAACTCTGAAGCTGCTCACAGAAAGTGAAATAAAATAAAACAGTATGATGCAGTATGACAAGCCAACTATATTGCAGAATAGACTTGTTTAGAAGGTGAATTAGATGAATGCTTGATTAAAGAGATGCCTGGGGAGGTTGTTTCAGAGTTTAAAATGTACAAATGAGATTAGATCAAATAGTCTGGAATTGTTGTTATATTCGGGGTTACCAAACCATCTGCTCTGATTCCTAATGGCTTAAATACATTGATTTCTGACCTTACTGTTGTCTTGCAGGTGCTGTGAGTGCGGGGCATCCCTGTCACACTGGTACTATGAAAAGGACGGCCGTCTCTTCTGTAAGAAGGACTACTGGGCTAAATTTGGAGAGTTGTGTCATGGCTGTTCAGAGCCCATCACCACTGGACTCATCATGGTGAGTCCAAACCCGTCAGAAACCAGACCCGTCTAATCTCTCCACACTCCGGCAGTCTAGCGGTTTCCCCAGTAACACAACTCTACAATACGCCATTCACAGTTATCTTACATGATGAAGGAAACGGAGCTTTTGTGTGCTTTGGTGAAAAGAGCAGCTATCAGAGATTGTGTGAATGAAAGGAATGTTTCACTGCTAGCTGTGTGTTTCTACAAGAGCAGTAGCCAACATTTAACAAGAAAATAATTGTGTGAATTACAAGCTTTTAAAAATACACGTGTTGTGCCTGAATCATCACACAGAAATATTGCCATCTACTCTTCAAGCTAAAATGAAACGCATTAAAAGAAATGCATGTTCACAACGCTAAATGCTAAACATTCGGTCACATACAGAAAGAAGGAATAATGTATAAACATAGACACTACTCTTTTGTTTCGGATGTCCTAAAGTAACGTTTTGTAAAGAAAGAACGCTACCATCGTATCATCAACAATGAAATAATAACACACCTCTCCTGAGGTCACAGATGAAAGATTTTTATCATTAGTTCTCCACATATAATAATTCAATTCAATTTGATTTATATAAGCGCTTTCACAACGTGCATTGTTCCAAAGAAGCTTTACAGGAGAAAATAAGAAAAACAGAGAAGGTAAAACACAGCACAGTGCATGGTGTTTGAGGAACAAGCAAGATTGTTCTAACAAAGCGATGTTAACGGGATTTACCGAACCATTTAGTTAATCTAATATCTAATATTAGCAGTCTTCCAGTGAGCAAGCCAACACAGCCCTGTGGCGAGGAACCCAAACTCCAATAATAAACCTCGGGAGAAACCAGTCTCAGTCGGGAGGGCCAGATCTCCTCTGACGTGTCACAGCTGCACTCAGTGACTTTAATAAAAAGTTACTGAGTAAATGTCTATGGAAAACAGGGAGAGGTTATTAGTTGTGATACACTTTTATTCAGGTTTACATCTAACCTTGATCTTGTTACAGTCTGTTCACCTCCTGATGATTGTTTAGTGAAGGACGTGTACCTGGGCTCCAGATATTATTTGTTGATACCGCAAACAGACAAAGCAGACACATTCTGCACTGTTGAATTTATAACTGCTGTTTAGCACACACACACACTGTTTATAAAACATGCAGGTGCAGCTAACAGGAAGAAAAGCATGAGGGTTAAAATGGGTTTCACCCTTCCTCCCAGCATCCGGCCCTCACACTTTTTCTATAATGCTCTATCGGTCTTTTATGATCGTGAGGAAGGTCAGACCACAGTTTGACCACAGCCTCCATGTTTTGTGTTCTGCGGTAGAAAGAAATGACAAGAGGGAGCGTAAATGATGATTTTTTATTTTTGTGTGAACTACCACCTTGAGATGCATTTGTTTACTGTACTCTATCAAATCAATATTCACATTTATATTTACTAACAATTTAAACAAATAATCTTTCTGGACATTTCCCAGCACTCGTCTGTTGTCATCAATTTCAGATTGACTCATTCCCTAAAGTAAGTTCTTCTGATAAAACAGTTGTGTTTTTGAAGGGCACTCTACAACGGATCGTGCCAAACACGAGCTGAAATCGTTTAGTCCGAACAGGCGTAAGCTTTCATGTCGACCAGACTTTGTCGGTTGTCCAAAGTTTGATCCCAGCATGCACATGTGAAAATGAAAAGCCCTGTTGGGACTATTGACATGTGATGTCTGACAGCTTCAGAGAGCAGCTGGTGTTGGCATGAGGTCAGAAATCATCACCCTGATCAATCAATCTAACAGCCAGATCTAAGAAAACTCCCCTAAAAATGGGAGTATAATGTTATGAAGTACATGTGCTGTATCTTCATTATGATTTGATATGGAAACAAAGCACTGAATTGTTGTGCCTAAAATAGTTGATAACATTGTAAAAAATGTTTAACAAAAATATGTAGGCCTATATAAAGTCCTGCAGATGTGGAAAATGCGTAGATTTGCCATTTGATTACAAATGAAGTCAATAGCTAGTAGCTTTTCATTGCCGGTAGTAACTTGACTATAGATTTGACCGGGTTTTCCTCAGAGCAGTGAGGTCTGACTGTGTTGTAGCCGGAGGGCTGGGGTGAGTGGGGGAGGTGTGTGTGTGTCTGCGCAGACGTGTATGGGCTCACCAGGAAATGAAATCACCCCCTACGATGGAGAGAGAGTGACACAGAGCTTTCCGTGATGAGCTCAGCGCTGGGCGTGGGGGCCGAGCGAGTCTCTCTCTGTCTCTCGCTCTCTGCTGCTGGTGTGTTTTGATTCGAGCATGCCACATTCGCTGAAATGATCTGCGTGCTGTAGCCACTGGCTGTCATGGTCGGGGATCTGTTTTACTGGAGCTTCTGCTGTCTGAGACTCTGGAAGAGAGAGAAGGTAGGATGCTTTCGGTCACACATCTGTCATGACAGCACAGCCCTGTTTATGTCTGATTAAACATCCCTAGAATTCATGCTTTAGTTCATTGACTTTGAAACGTTGATTTTAAATCTCATAGTTTAATGCAGTTTGATGGACTGTCAGCCTTGACTGCTTTTCTTGGTCGTCGCACTGTCCTCATGTGTTTATATTTGGGATGTCTGACACAAGGACATTTCAGCTAAGGCCTATAGCCAAATGATTATTTTACTCTATGATGATCAAAGTGATGGCCGGTATTATATATCCATACTTTTGTACCATGTGTTATCTTTTAGCATTTCGTTCAATACCTACTTTAGGAACCTTCAGTAATTTATTTCTAAAGTATTTCTTGATTGGCTTCCAATATCAACTGATTCGATTATTAAAGCTGCCAGTAATGTTGTCTGAATCTAGTATGGTTACCAATATTGTGAGTCTTCAGATCCTCAGTCAGGGTAAAAAGGATCTTTCATTTTACACATACATGATGATGACAGTGCTGCGAGAGTTTTCAGAGATTTCACTAAAATAACTTTAGAGATCACATAGATCTCTTTTTTTACAATTTATGATTTTATGAGATCTATGTCCAGTGGATCTAAGAAAATATTTCTACATATGATCTACACTAAGTTACAGTAACTATTGAACGGTGTTGGGTAATTAATCACTGTTTACTAATTGATCGAAATCGAAATTAAGTGCACTGTTACTAAAGTGTCTTTGTTCAAAAATAATTCTAAAAAGCAAAATAACTCCCTCCACTTGTATGTTACATTAATATCATATTTTTGTCAGTCTTATGAAATTTTATGCAGTTTATATATGCATTAACTAACGTTATATTCAAACTGCGATGGCTTGTGGAGATAATAAATAAATAATTCCACAAGGCTGTATTTATTTAGATGTGTATTAGCGAAATAATGGTTATATAGTCGATTGTTACTAAGTACTTTCTATATCAACGTTGATTAGTTGGATAGACATGAAATGGCTATTTTAATTCATTCAAATAAATACTATAAAACTACATAAAGTATTCTTATTAACGGAAGTCGTTTACAGAAGTCGTGCCACTCGGCGGCTATGTTTGCGTCGCCTCTGGGCAGCTATTTATGTCATAGCAAGTCCACAGTCGTATCTACTTGAATGGGGGAGGACAGATATTTCTAAAATCGCTGGCAAAAATCACAATTAAACAGCATATTTCTGAACAACAATAAACCATGATATGAACTGTATCATAACTTTGGTTTGCTAAGCTTAAATTGCGCACCTTTTTTGAGGTCGCCTCATCTACCGTGCCTGCGCACAGGCTGTCAAGCGCCTCACAAGAGCCCCACCCCAGAGAATCATCAGTCTTTATTGATTGTCGATTGGCTCGTTTTACCAAAAGGCGGGACTTCCTTCGCTAGAGCGGCCATATTGAGCGTTGCATTCCTCGCCATTCATTGTAACGACAGTGGCACATCTTGTTAATATTAAAATCTTTGCCTTTTTTTATGTGTGTATAGATGTGTTTGGAAATATTTTATGGGTCTACTTCACTGAGCATGTGTGTGAAGTTTGTATACATGTTTTCACAAACGCTTCCACATGATGCATTAGAAACTTTCATATATAATGTACAAAATAATGTAAAAACGACTTAAACCACACGTATGCAATCAATGTTTTTGTCTTGGGTGAAACCAACTAAGAGGATTTATTAAAGCGTCCCATGCATTCTTGCTTTTATTACCTGTACCAGTTACACCTCTGGACAGACTTTTTAACAACACAACTTTCTGGCTTCCACCTAAAACCTTCTGTTCATTATTGGCTCTTTATCTTTTGTAACACCTTTCTTTATCATTTCTCTGGTTAGCTGGTTTGAGTGTATTTTTTGCAAAAACTATCCTTTGGCACGCAAACGCTTATTCAAAGTACTCAAAAACAAGCTAGAGAAAATTAATGTTAATACACACATGTAGGCGGAAAGTATTGGTGTGAAGTTTAATGTTTACTGATGCAGTCCATCAGACATTCATAATGATGCCTTCAGGTCATAATTCTTATAAATGTAGTCAAGTTGAATTTGTTAAATTTGTGTTGTTTTACCATCATGACCTCTACTGATTTTCCATTTGTATTTTCTCAGTGGAGTGTGTCATGCAGTCATATCTTCTGTCCTAAAGGGAAACATGTGCTTCTCAGTGTTGTCATAGGACTCCCGTCCATCCACCCCATTACTCACAACCACGTGCATTTACTAAAAGAAGGAAAAAACATTTCCATTTTCATCACATGAACTTACCCCCATGAACAGAAGCTTATATTAAACTTTCCATGGGACTTTCTTATTTTTCTTATTTTCTTATTGAGTTTGGTGCTTTCCCAGGATTACAGTCACATGTGAAATGTGTGCTGTTTGTGTGCAAAACGTGTCTTGGATGAAAGGCATTTGACAGCTAGTCAGAAGACAAGATCCCATGAAAAGTTATTATGAAGTTTATCGTCTGTTGTTTTATTTGTAGTTTTGTATGTACGTATAACTGTCTTCCATTAAGTGCAACAAGGGGCTGGGTAAAGAATCTCCTCATACATTGACGTGTTTGTGGTTTATGTGTTTTTTCCGCGTTGGTTGCGGGTTTGTGATGTGGGTGCTCATATGAGGAAGAGGTGGGCTTACAGTGTCCTCACAGCATAACGTTGTCACATTTTCCCCTCTGAAGGAGTCATTTACACATTATTATTATTATTATTATTATTGTTATTATTATTTATAAACAAAAGTAGATTTGTAATGTAAGCAGTTCAATAGCCCAGTACTTCATCTTTTCTACTATTGCTGAAGTTGAAATGCCATAAGATATCGGCCAGAAGCTGTATTTTTATATATCTTCTTATGTTCACATCATCTGCAAATGCAACAATAGTTTTCACTCTGCCATTTCTACACGATTCAAGAGTGGACTTTTATGCGTTATTTTACTGTTACTTCTGTTTGGGACTTTTATTTTTACGGTATCAGGCCGGCATCAGAGAGACATCGGGGAAATGGGCAATAACTACATCTGCCGAACAGGTTTTTCTTACGCCGTTTATGAGCTTTTCCCGATAAAAGAAAACCGTTTTAGGCGTTCACATGACCTTACACGTTAGCAGCTTATTGAGCATAATTGGAGTAAGGAAAGATATTTTCATTGCACAACTGTAATCTTATATGAAAGTAGATAAAGTCGATGATCTTACAAGACTAGAACATTTCAAAAACCAAAGGACAATATGAACTGGGAAAGCAACACATTACAGTAGCCTATACTGTCAAGTACAAAAAATAAATATGGCATTCTTTGCAGCTTTGGCCCAATTTTTGTGTCCTGTTTTGAGAACTGAATGAATTGTTTGGAAAAGCGTGCCAACTGTATCAGCTGTTATAATTTACACAAAATGTTACATTTATAGTAATATTAATAGTACAAAACTCTGATGTCAGCAGTCCCTCAGTGAGCAAACACCGAAAAAAAGTTTTGTCTGAGTTCAACAATAGAAAGTTGCTACTCATTCTATATTTAAAGGAGGGGATTTATACAAAAACATATGCCTGGATATGAGAGGTGCGTTAACTTTATCCACAGGCTCATCTTACCACATTCTCACCTCCTTGGATATAATGATTACACACCGTACTTCTGTAAATCATTGGTTAACATGCTTTTTCCGCATATGTATGAGGTCATAACCTTGACTTTTTGCATAATAATGAGGTTGATAATATAATGTTCACTCAGGGTAAAATGCAGGCTATTGAAAGAAGATAATCCAATGAAAGCCTTTTCAAAGACTAACAAAACAAAACATTAGTCATTCACATGTAGATAAAAAGTAATCGCTAATGTACACTGTACATACATTTTGACACATATAGTGTTGATAATGTATCTTAATACATCAAATTTTTGAAGATTTGCAATAATACAATGTATTGTGTATTCTATAATATACGTTTTCGTGTTTATTACTAAATGTGTGTATGTGCTTATCTAAGCCCCTTTTCCCCAGTGAATGTTTTGATATCTGTAACACAAGTGAATGGGTTTTTGTGTTACAGGTTGCTGGAGAACAGAAGTACCACCCGGAATGCTTCACGTGTCTGAACTGTCAAGCTTTTATAGGCGATGGAGACACATACGCTCTGGTGGAGCGCTCCAAACTTTACTGGTAAGCACATTGGTGATATTGTGATATGGTCAGTGGTTTGGAGCATTTATCAAACTGGCCAGAATAGAAATGAAATGTTTGAAGTGATCTGGGGTGATTCTAGATGCCCAATTACTCACCTGATGTGAAATCTAGCCTAACCGTACTATTAAAACAAACAAGCCATATGTTGAGTTTTGGCGCACAGACCGCTTTTCCCGTTGTTAAACTAGCAAAAGTGGATTCGGACACGCTCAAAGTGCACCGGTGCCATGCGCTCCAGACCATGTGGTTGGATTGTTAAAATAGGGCCTGGGGTTTATAGACGAGGTATTACATGTATGAAGTGTACATTTTGAGTCCTAAAATCTTAAAAACTATGCACACTATAAATAATTACACTTCACACAGTATACATTGATCTTTTTTCAGTTTACAAAACCAAGCTCATGTTGTTGTCAGACAGATGTTAAAAGACATAAAAATGACACCACAGTGATTTAATGGGTCTTATAATAATATTAACAGGAACATTACAAAAATGTTTTTTTTGTAGCTCAAGTTAAGCTTAGGAAAGTAATGGTATAGTTGATAGTTTTTTGCAATTTCAGAAATATCTGTCTTTCTCATTCAAGGAGACAGGAGTGTGGTCTTGTTATTACTGAAACGGCTGAACGGTGTTATTGCAAACCTGTCTGTTGAGTGGCGCGACTTCCTAAGATAAACCGTGGTTATATTTCGTCAGGGCTTTTCTGAATTGTTGTAGAGGGTGTTTCAAGTCAGCACGTTTAAAGGACCACTAGATGTCACAGTGGAGACGAGTGTCGGATTGTTTCGAAAGCCTGGACACACCACAGATCTATATCGCCACCAGATGTGTTCAAGCTGCTTTGTTTGTATGCCCAGCTGACAGAGGATGTCATCGATTTACAGTCAAAATAATGTCTAAAATCAGCCGTATGTAAATTAATTGTTATTTTGGATTTTATTTGCAATGCTTGTGTTTATTTCAGACAGAAAAGTAATGTATAGAAATCGGTAAGGCAGTGTTTCTCAATTCCCTCCCAGAATCTTTTAGAGTAGGGGAAGATTAGGGATGCCAGCTCGAACAAATTCCCATAATCAATCGTCTTTTACTCAAACTATCAATTACTCAATAACTCGTTAACATTAATACAGCGATATGCATGTATTGTTGTTATATTCTCCTACCTAGCTTTGTAAAATGAATCGATGTTGATCATATGATAAAACTTTTTAATAATCACAATAAAGACCAATGTACTGTACAACTTGTCACTAACGCCACCTTAGTATGCACTCTCTGGCAACCTTGACACCCGGCAACATGCCAAATGCGTGTAGATTTCAGGTGTAGTGGGTAAGACTAGCCACTTTGGCAGGTTGAATATAATTCTTAAGTCGTGTGAAACAATTAACTAATTGCAATGTGACACTACAAAACTACAACTCGCATGAGCGTAGCCTGCACCCAGTGTTTACTCATAGGAATGCAAACCACTGACCGACGTCACACATCTCATAATGAGATTGAATCAAGTAAAATTACTCAAGACATTACAGCATGCCAAAGTCAACTTAGGCATGCTGAATATAAAATGTATTTTCCCAACAACAAAATTGTGGCTAGTGAAAATGCTGAGTGGTAGTAATTTTGGAAATCAACAATCCACATTGGCTGGTGAGCAAAAAATGTCATGTGAAAAAAGTTCATTCATATATTGCTTGTGTCCTTATGAGAAAATGTTTTTTTTTTATTATAATCGTAAACCTTTTTCCATTTAATAGGCATTAGATATTGTGCATATTAAAGGGATAGTCCACCCAAAAAATAAAATCTATCAAGAATTAACCATCCTCAAAGTTTATAAACCTGTATACATTTCTTTGTTCTTTTGAATACAAAGAAACATATTTGGAAAAAATTTTCAACTGAGATGTCTGGGGCACCATTGACTATAAGTAGAAAATAACGTAACATATGTCAGTGCCATTGTTTTGTCTCAAGATGCAAACCAGCAATGTTTTTTTCTAAGGCATTCTTATAAATTAGATTTATGTTTAAAATAAATGTATGTATAATTAAAATTGTCTTAGTCATCCTAATTTAACTATTAGGGGTAAAATCAGGTGACTTGAAAAGAGCTTGTATGATGATAAATGTGCTGTGTCTCCCTCTAGTGGTCACTGTTATTATCAGACCATCGTGACACCCGTCACCCTGCCCGACTCTCCGTGCTCTAGGATTCCTCACACAGTCACTCTGTTGTCCATTCCCGCCTCTACCGATGGCAAGCGTGGATTCTCCGTGTCCATCGATCAGGGGCCGAGTCCCAACACAAACTGCTCCGACCACACTGTCAGAGTCACACAGTGAGTGTGTCTGTGCGTGTTTGTGCAGGTTTCTATACATTGTGGGGTCCCATGGTTCAAATTGGTCGTTAAACAAACTTAATGATGTTTATTTGAAGATGTACAACTGGAGCAAGGTTGTTTATGGGTTTGGTTTAGGGGTAGGATGAGGGTTTGAAGGATAGAAAATACAGTTTGGACAGTATTCAAGTGATTATGTGTATGGAAAGTCCCCACAACGTATAAATTAATATGAAAATAATTGACTCATTTTAATGATGTGTATAAAAACAATGTCAAAGCCCCCTGTGTTACTCATATAAGTGTGTTTTATTTATGGTTTGAGTGCATGTTTGTTTTGTGTTTTAAGGGTGGACTCTGAATGCATTAGTCCAGATGTAAAGAAATCTATTCATGTCGGTGATCGGATCCTCGAGATCAACGGCACCCCGATTCAGAATGTTCCTCTAGATGAGGTAAACTTGCAAAACCTGCTAAACGTCTTAACTCACACAATTAATGTCTTTACTTATCATCACAAAATCTAGTTTATTTATGTTAATCCAACAAACCCTGTTGAAAAAAACAGCAAATGCTGGGTTAGGTATGTTTTGATGCTGGTTTGTGCTGGTTTAAGATGGTCACATGCTAGTTTAAGATGGTCACGTGCTGGTTTAAGCTGGTAATCTGCTGGTTTAAACTGGCCATGTGCTGGTTTTAGCTCATCATATGCTGGTTTAAGATGGTCCTGAGCTGGTTTAAACTGGTCATGTGCTGGTTTTAGCTCATCATATGCTGGTTTATGATGGTCTTGAGCTGGTTTGAACTGGTCATGTGCTGGTTTTAGCTCATCATATGCTGGTTTATGATGGTCTTGAGCTGGTTTAAACTGGTCATGTGCTGGTTTTAGCTCATCATATGCTGGTTTAAGATGGTCTTGAGCTGGTTTAAACTGGTCATGTGCTGGTTTTAGCTCATCATATGCTGGTTTAAGATGGTCCTGAGCTGGTTTAAACTGGTCATGTGCTGGTTTTAGCTCATCATATGCTGGTTTAAGATGGTCTTGAGCTGGTTTAAACTGGTCATGTGCTGGTTTTAGCTCATCATATGCTGGTTTTAAGATGGTCTGAGCTGGTTTAACTGGTCATGTGCTGGTTTTAGCTCATTATATGCTGGTTTAAGATGGTCTTGAGCTGGTTTAAACTGGTCATGTGCTGGTTTTAGCTCATCATATGCTGGTTTAAGATGGTCCTGAGCTGGTTTAAACTGGTCACGAGGAACATCCATTAACCCTTGCTTCTAAAAAATGTTGATTATTTATGCACGGTCAATGAATAAGAAGTTCTGTGTCAATTGAATGTTTGATGGGTATTTTCATGGAGAATCAAGAATGGTTATGGAAGGATATTCTTACTTTATTACTCTATAATGGGAATGAATGTACTTCATCAACCTTTTGGGATTTTTAAGATGCAAAATATATATACAGTTGAAAGAAAAAGTATGTGAACCCTTTGGGCTTACTTGGATTTCTTCATAAATTGGTCATAAAATGTGTTCTGATCTTCATCTAAGTCACAACAATAGAGAAACACAGTCTGCTTAAACTAATACCGCACAAACATTATACGTTTTCATGTTTTTATTGAACACAACATGTAAACATTCATAGTGCAGGGTGGAAAAAGTATGTGAACCTTTGGGTTTAATAACTGGTTGACCCTCCTTTGGCAGCAATAACCTCAACCAAACGTTTCCTATAGTTGCAGATCAGACCTGCACAACGGTCAGGAGAAATTTTGGACCATTCCTCTTTACAAAAGTGTTTCAGTTCAGCAATATTCTTGGGATGTCTGGTGTGAATCGCTCTCTTGAGGTCATGCCACAGCATCTCAATCGGGTTGAGGTCAGGACTCTGACTGGGCCACTCCAGAAGGCGTATTTTCTTCTGTTGAAGCCATTCTGTTGTTGATTTACTTCTATGCTTTGGGTCGTTGTCCTGTTGCATCGTCCATCCTCTGTTAAGCTTCAGTTGGCGGACAGATGGTCTTAAGTTTTCCTGCAAAATGTCTTGATAAACTTTGGAATTCATTTTTCCATCGATGACAGTAATCCGTCCAGGGCCTGAGGCAGCCCCAAACCATGATGCCCCCTCCACCATATTTCACAGTTGGGATGAGGTTTTGATGTTGGTGTGCTGTGCCTTTTGTTCTCCACACATAGCGTTGTGTGTTCTTTCCAAACAACTCAATTTTGGTTTCATCTGTCCACAGAATGTTTTGCCAGTAGTGCTGTGGAACATCCAGGTGCTCTTTTGCAAACTTCAAACGTGCTGCAATGTTTTTTTTGGACAGCAGTGGCTTCCTCCGTGGTGTCCTCCCATGAAGTCCATTCTTGTTTAATGTTTTCCTTATTGTAGATTTGTCAACAAAAATGTTAGCATGTGCCAGAGATTTCTGTAAGTGTTTAGCTGACACTCTAGGATTCTTCTTCACCTCATTGAGCATTCTGCGCTGTGCTCTTGCAGTCATCTTTACAGGACGACCACGCCTAGGGAGTGTAGCAACAGTGCTGAACTTTCTCCATTTGTAGACAATCTGTCTTACCGTGGACACATGGACATCAAGGCTTTTAGATATACTTTTGTAGCCCTTTCCAGCTTTATGTAAGTCAACAATTCTTGATCGTAGGTCTTCTGAGAGCTCTTTTTGTGCGAGGCATGGTTCACACCAGACATCCCAAGAATATTGCTGAACTGAAACACTTTTGTAAAGAGGAATGGTCCAAAATTTCTCCTGACCGTTGTGCAGGTCTGATCTGCAACTATAGGAAACGTTTGGTTGAGGTTATTGCTGCCAAAGGAGGGTCAACCAGTTATTAAACCCAAAGGTTCACATACTTTTTCCACCCTGCACTATGAATGTTTACATGTTGTGTTCAATAAAAACATGAAAACGTATAATGTTTGTGCGGTATTAGTTTAAGCAGACTGTGTTTTCTCTATTGTTGTGACTTAGATGAAGATCAGAACACATTTTATGACCAATTTATGAAGAAATCCAAGTAAGCCCAAAGGGTTCACATACTTTTTCTTTCAACTGTATATTTTATGTCCACTAGTAATTTTGGTTTATATAAACTTGATTTGTCTACTGCAAGTGGAGACTTGCAAGCTGCTGTTGGATGAAACATTTGAGTGTGAACACTTTCTAGCTGCCATCAGTTACAGTACAGCAACAAAGTGCAGCATAGTCAATTCAACATTTTCATGAATTTGCATGACATTTACACAGAGTTGACTGTATGTGTTTGTGTCAGATTGATTTGCTTATTCAGGAAACCAGTCGATTGCTGCAGCTAACTATCGAACATGATCCACATGACCTCGGGCGTCCTATGGACCAGACCGACAGCCCCACGCCCCTGTCTGAAGGGTCCAGTCCCGTCACCCCCATCACACGACCCCCGAGTCAAGAGATCAATAACCTACGGTCACGCATGATCACGTAAACCTCTCAATATTCACTTCAACTACATATTGATACAATGTCTTAAATTAAATCTTGAGGAATATATTATGTATGGTTACACTTTATTTTAAGGTGTCTGTGTTACAGTGTATGCAAGTACTGACTACTTACCATACTGCAGTTTAGTGAATGATTAGTTGCATGTAATTGTGGTTAATTGTTGCGTATAGTTGCTACTGTGTAGTAGGTACATGTAACATGTTACATGTTAGAAATACACTGTAAAATAAAGTGTCTCTCTCTGAATACGATAGAGACCTGATCAAATAGGGCAACCATCTGTTGATGTTTTGTCATGTAGTGTTTGGTCAAATGTTTAATGCTCACTCATTTTTAGTTCACTTTGGATAAAAGGTCATGTGCATGTTTTAAATAGGTCACATGATGTGGGCAAATTACTTTGAACATATTGATATTAAGTACATTTAAGTACCAGTTCGATAACTTAATAAAAATGCTTCAAAAGCATCAAGCATTTCACAGCAGACATCAATATGAGGACTCATGGTATAACATTACTTGATCAGTCAAACAAGTACACTGAAACTATATGTGATAGTAATAATTACATGTGTATTTATGTGTGAATGAAGTGAACAGTTGATGTGTTTTGATTCTGCAGGCGCAGCTACAGTATTGACAAATCCCCGAGCTCCAGTAACACGCCATCACCAATGTCTCTGAGGAAAGACATCGGCCGTTCGGAGTCGCTGCGGGTCATGTCCAACCACATGCACCGAATATTCAGAGCCTCCGACCTGATCCATGGAGAGGTGCTGGGGAAGGGCTGCTTCGGCCAGGCCATAAAGGTGAGCACACACATGCGCGCATTTCATGTTTGTGAATTTTCTGCATGCATGGAATAATGTGCAGTAGGCCTATACAGCCATATCACACGGCACTGAATACTATGCAGTGCACTTCACTTTCATTTCTAGTGTGATGAATCGGAAACGTTTTTCTCAATATTACATAAATGCAAAACGTGACATTTATGTGTAAGATTGTACACGACATTGATGAAAGTATTGGGACGCCCCCTCCTAATAAACATGGAAACAATCATTTATTTGTCATGTGACAAACATGCTGCATACTGCTATTGTTGTTGTCCCTGTACAAAAAACAGCAGGCAGTTAACAGTGTACAGTAGATTGGACAGTTGAAGAACACACATCTGTTGGTCACACGGGTTGATGACATCATTGCTTTTGTCATTATCAGGTGACTCACAGGGAGACGGGGGAGGTGATGGTGATGAAGGAGCTCATTCGCTTTGATGAAGAAACACAAAGGACGTTCCTTAAAGAGGTGTGTATTCAGAGGAATGACTGCCACTATAGCATACACGGGGTTGGAGAGTTACGGATTTACATGTAACAGCGTTATGTAATCAGTATACAAAACAGTAGTAACTGTAATTCGCTACAGTTACGTAAAAAACATAGTAATCAGATTACAGTTGCATTTAGTAAAAAAGGGAACACCGTCAGGATTACAGTGCATTCATTTGAAGTATTTCGTCACAATAACATATCTTTTTGAGCGCTGCTTGATTATACAGTAGTTCCAGGTTCTGTTGTCAGTGATGACTCACATGAGCCACCTGCTGGCACATGCACAAATAACATGTCCAATACGCATATTGAATCGCAGCTAGTTGAGTCAATGCTGACCGTGGGAAATTTCTCAGCTCTTTACTTTTCAAGAAGAAAAGGCAAAAACGCGGTTTGTATAGTGCAAACTAGGCCTTCAAGCTGCAAAAACATTTTCTTTATCATAGGTTACAACCATATGACATTTTCTTAAATATTTTAAAAAATACCCTACATTTTGGACCAAATCCTTAATAAATACAAGTTTAATATTTCTTTAGTCTACGCAACCATTCTCATGTTTAATGCACGCGTTTCTGTCTTTATGTGCGCTCATCAGTGATTTCATCCATTCGTCTCATTCGCTCCGGTTAAGTTGATGTTTGAAATAATGCTGGTGCGGGTAAAGTCTCCGCAACAGTTCTCGCGTGTGATACAAGTTTGCACTTCCGTGTTGACCATAACGCTCTATGTATGTGCGTTGATGAACGATTTCATCCACTCGTCTCATTTGCTCCGGTTTAACGTTGTTAATGTTAGAAAGATGGCCAGTGAGGAGTCTCCGCAACAGCGTTTCTGTCTCTATGTGCGCTGATCAATGATTATATGTGAATAAAAGCCCAATCACATAAATGTATTAACTAACATTAACAAACAATGAATGGGCAGTACATTTGTACAAGTATTTATTAATCTCCTTTAAATGTTGAATGAATTTTCATTTTTGGGTGAACTATTCCTTTAAGTCACTGAATACTTTTTTACGAAGTAATTAGTAACTGTAACGGAATACGTTTTAAAGTAACCCTTACACGGTGCTACACTAGTGCTACAGAGGTTTAAAGTTTTGTAGCACAGGCCAAACAGTTGTAGCACAAGTGTAAAACGTCTGGTATATTAGAAACAAATATACACATACAAATATTTATTCACACAAACAAGCGGCTCTGTCTAAAACACGTGCAAAACTGTATCACATGCGTGCTACACTGGCAAATGTATTCTTCGCACAGACAGATTTTCATATACAGGTATATACATGTATGTCACACTGTACAGCCCTGCCCGATCTGCAGAAGGTCGTCTCCTCAGATCATCATTTAGCCAGCATGCACCGGGGTTAAATGAGGGGTTATACTTTGAAGACACTGCAGCTCTGGCAGATGATAGTTTAATTTCTACTACAGCACGTGTTTGTCTTTCATCAGTTTATGATGCATTATAGAGCAGCTCTTGTGTTGCACTCTGATGGAAATGTTAGAGTTTGAACATCTCATCAAGTTCTTTTGGAGAAATGGAAATGTTAATAAGATAACAAACAAGATGAAGAATGTACTGTGCATTAGGATTAAATGGTCTTTAAAAATGGAGATGTATCGTATTTATGAGCAGATGAGATTTTTTTATATTTTTATTATTATCAGCTTGTGTTATTTGTTAATGTATAATAATATAAGTGTCTTAACTGAAGACTTGTGTGTTTGTGGTGTGTTGTGTGCCCAGGTGAAAGTAATGAGATGTTTGGATCATCCTAATGTCCTGAAGTTCATCGGTGTCCTCTACAAAGACAAACGGCTCAACTTTATTGCCGAATATATCAAAGGAGGAACGCTGAGAGAAATAATCAAGAAAATGGTGTGTGTTTGTGTAGCGAACCTGACAAATGTTGCATTTAATGCATTCCTGTTAATATGTGCTGTTCTGTGATTGAACAGGATAGCAGTTATCCGTGGAAACAGAGAGTCAGTTTTGCCAAGGACATCGCCTCTGGCATGGTGAGTGAACGCTATAACCAGGGCTATATTTCCCCCCTCTGGTCTTTTTTATCTGTGCCTCTGCTGAAATAATTTTCTCCCGTCTACATGTATCACAACTGTCATGATTACAATGAAACAATGGAAGTATCCATTACAGCATGGGTCTTCAACCGGGGGTCTGCGTTGGAACTGCAAGGGTTCCGCAAATTATTGTTTACTCACAGGCAACTTTTTGTTAAAAATGTAAAGCATAGGCACAGAAATATTACAACCAATGTTCTCTTTAAGTTGCGTACGTGTGCGACCGTGCGGACTCATTGAAGCTCCCGCACATTGCAATTTTAACCTGCGTGCGGACAAGCACATCCATTCAGGCGATAGAAGCGATAGAAGAAACGTTGCATCTGCATCGTGAAAACCGGTAGGGCCTAAATCAAATAAGTCTTTCTTTCAAGACTGTAGGTTTAGAATCAGTGGATTTTCTGTCTCCCTTCCGATAAGTTCAGAGTACGCATGTATATATACGCGAGTATATTCTCAATTCAATTCAAGTTTATTTATATAGCGCTTTTCACAATGTGCATTGTTCCAAAGCAGCTTTACAGGAGCAAATAAGAAAAACAGAAACACAGCACAGTGCATGGTGTTTATAGAACAAGCAAGATCATTCTAATAGATAATATCTAATAAATAAATAATTAAATAAATGCAGTCTCCCGTGAGCAAGCCAACACTGCCCTGCTGTGGCGAGGAACCCAAACTACAATGATTGATTAATGGAGGAAAAACAACCTTGGGAGAAACCAGGCTCAGAAACATATTCTCATGTTTCTGAACTTCTGTTCAAATTTGTTAAAGCTAATTTGACAGGAAAATGACACCACACTGCTTCTGCATTGTAAACTCTGTAAATACTTTATGCACTTAAAATAACATAAATCTTATAATTTAAAGCAGTTTCGATGTCAATACAATTAAGGCATGAGCAGTTTTTCTAATAAGCCATGTCAGATGCAAAGTTCTGGAGTTTAAAGATGTTGATCATATCCTGCATATACGACATTATTAAAAGTGGATGAAGGAATTGATTTGACAAAAAAAGACAGCATTTAATAAGGGAATTACAAAAATTGCTCTCATTAAGATAATAAACAAATTTTGCCTCTTAATAAAAAAGTTAATTCCTGACCCTGGTTAGAGTTTGATATTCATAGCACACAGTGATGATGTGACCTACTTCTTCTAACAGGCGTACCTGCACTCCATGAACATCATCCATCGAGATCTCAACTCGCACAACTGTCTGGTCGGAGAGGTCAGTCACAGCCCCATCACACACCTTCTGTTGACTTGTGCTTTATACAGTACAGTAGAGGACAAGAAACCGTTTGTAGAAAAGAATTTGCTTTATCTGTGTTGTTGCTTAGAGATCATGAGCAGAAGACAGAGATGAAAGAAGAAGAATAAGCCTTCAGTATATACAGTATAAATGAAAGCTGAAGATTGGAGAGATGAACGTCTGCTGACGTTGTCTGGTGTTTTGTACTCTTACAGAACAACAGTGTGGTGGTGGCAGACTTTGGTCTGGCCCGGCTCATGGTGGAAGAGAAAAGCCAGGACAAACTGACGTCCGGACAGGTGCCCAGTGTAAAGAAGGCGGACCGGAGGAAGAGATACACTGTGGTGGGAAACCCGTACTGGATGGCTCCTGAAATGATCCACGGTGAGATCACGCTTTTTATTGAATGTATTATACATTCAGTGTTAATTGTGTCGTAAGGCATCTATAGTGGTCAATTTATTTTTACAAAACATTATTAATCGGTCAACTGCTTAACTGCTTGTTACTTATGCTAAAAATGCTGCTAAAATAGTAGTCTTGTTCTGATTGGAGAGTTGCCTAAATTTCAATATTTCTGTTTAAACTGCTTTTTGTTTCTTTAAATGATTAGATGTAGACACAAGAAATTAACTTTACATCTGTTTTATTGCATCTTTAAAACTTAGTGTTTTAATGAGTTTTCTGTGATGAATGTTTTCCTTAGGAAAGAGGTATGATGAGAAGGTCGACATCTTTTCCTTCGGCATCATACTGTGTGAGGTGAGTGCTTCCGGATGGAATAATCACAGACTGCCAGGCAGTAAACGTTCAGAATAGCTGCTGAACTTCCAGGGAGTGTGTTTAATTGGAGTCACTGACAGTAGTGGTTAGTTCAGAGAGAAGCTGTTGGTGGTATGTGGTCTAACCATGTTGTATGGATTAGTAAAGCCCAGCGTTATACATTAACGTTTGTTGAGGGCACAGGTCATACTTCCGCTGTTTTCAAAGCTTTCCTTGTCCGACTGTCTGTTGTTTCTCAGATTATAGGGCGGGTAAATGCTGACCCTGACTATTTGCCCCGGGCGATGGATTTTGGGCTGAACGTGAAGGGTTTTCTGGATGACTTTTGCCCTGCCGACTGCCCAACCTCTTTCTTCCCCATGGCGGCTCTGTGCTGCGACTTGGACGCTGAGAAAAGGTTCGGGTCAAACACTTCCAATCCTTCAAGAGAGCTCACTTCTTGTAAAGCCAACATTCTTGTTTTGTATTTGATAGTTATGCCACGGTCACACTAGACTCCTAGAATGCAACATTTCAACGCGGAGCCCTGCGTGCATGGGTAGCAGCCAAAAACACGTTGCTAAAAATGTTCTATTGGTCAGACATCTTCACATGATACGTATGCATGGAAGTCAATGGAACAAAATGTCTAGTGTGACTGTGGCATTAATTATACACTAATCAATGCCATGGCAACCATTCAGGACACACTATCAGCCGTTTAGCCACCCTTCCAAACACCTTAGATGTCCTTTGAGAGTATGTACTGTAGCCTAGGACAACGCAACTATTCACGCTACTCTAGAACTATGCAACATTTATTAAGAGATTTAAAACATCAATCAAGGTCAACATCAAGTTTTGCTTTCCTTGTCTAGTGTTTTTTAGACATGTTATAAGTAACTATGTATTCTAAAATGCTGCTTTGAATATATGCCTTGCGTCTGCTCTACACATACTGTGAGTGAACACATGTTTTCGTTGCAGGCCTGCGTTCACTAAGCTGGAGGCGTGGTTGGAGAACCTGAACATGCATTTGGAAATGGGTCTGCATTTGGTGTCAGAGCTGAAACACATTCATAGTGACTTCTGGCAGAAACAATTACCCAGCAAGCACGAGCTGCACACCCACCTGGAGCAACCGGAGTAACTCTCTGATGAGCCCCTGATGCTTTTCACAGGAGACCCTGCTGACAGAGGGCCAGCGAGGGCGGTCTCATCTCACGCTTAAACATTCCCCTGAAGACTTTGAGGTCCACTCCATTGCTGGGTTGATGGGTCGACGGTCACAGACACCGTGGTAATAGAAATGAAGCCATCAAATCATTTCACAACACATTGCTTGTGTGTCAATACCAAACGGCAATGCCATGACAGTTTGGATCTGTTACCATAACAGTTTCAGTTGAAAGGCTTTCGCTGTCAACATTGTGTTTACACAAAGGCTTTTCGCTGTCAACTGTACAGGCGTTTTGAGTGGCGCTCATGTCCGCTGCAGAACCTCTGCGTTACAACATCAGAAACTTCATTGTGGTTCATCCGTCCTAATGCATTTAAAAATGCATGTCTGAAAATAGTCTTTGTTGTGGCATATTGTTTGACATTCATTTTAATGGTACTGTTGCCTCTAGTGAACACAATTACCGCAATTGCAAGTTTCCAGTTCGTAAAATATTTTCAGGTCTTTGTCAAACTCCTTATAACAAGAGCTTTTCGTATGAAAGGTCTGACTTCTGCCGCATGATAACTTCAACAGTCAATCAAGTTTCATCTTGTTATTGTGATAAGACACAATTCATTGAGTATTTTAGCATAGACAGTGTCTTCGCATTCTCTACGTTAGGTAAATTCAGTTGTCTTATCGTGAAAACCAACACTGGTTGTGGTAATATTCTACATCTGTTCCCGCACGGTGATGCCGGGCACGTTCTAGGGGTGTTCAAAAATATCGATAAAGCAAATATCACAATATTTTTTTCACTATATTCCAACCTCTTCTATCGCTAGGCCTATGTAATTTTTTTATCATGTACATGCGGCCGTTGTCTCAAAAGCGGGTGTGCATGGTACTCCAGCATTCAGAGCTTACATGTGGGTGCACTTTAAAAATGAGTCAGGAAATTCTAAATCTAATTTAACAAAATGTGTGGTTACCACTCAGTCACATGTCTATTGTGATGCAATGCACTTTCATGCTACACACTCGTTTGGCACGATCCACAGTTTAGGAACCTCTAGTCTAGAGGTCTACGCATCGCATGTCAGGGCCACTCTGTTTATACTCATTCTTACAGAATACCCCAGGTGGTCCACAGCAAACGGTTGCAATAAATTGAATATTCAATGCATCACAATATATTGCATCGTGAACATCTACCATGAGGTCCTTGCCAAAACACAGCCCTAGCACGTTCCCTGGTGTAAATTTCTAAATGTAATATATATTGTAAATGTTTGATATATTGTATATGTGCGGAAATTATTTTGTATACAGATCCCATATTAGCATATTTTTAATTTGTAAATATGCTAAAAGGCCCTCGCATACAGGACCTGAGAGAGGTCACTTTAAAATAATGAACATTTTAGGGGCTTTACATTTGTGTTGACAACAAAGAAAATGAAATACACATGTCTTAGGCATTTACAGATCTTTAGTGATTAACTGATCCTTTGACGGAGTGAATCTCACAAAAAACATGTCTGTGCCAAATATTACGGTAAGGTAAAATAACATTTTTGCATTTACTGGCAATGGATGAAATTGTTTAGTTTACAGCTATGAAAATTGCCACCAAGAAACATGCTTTAGTTTCTTTCATTTTGGACTGCAGTGGACATGTTCCTCACAGATATTGTGACTTTCACTTAATCACTGTTACAAATTTTCTGTGTTTTATCATTTTCTGCAGTTTATTGTGAACCGTTGCAAAAATGCTGTGGGTGCCCTCGTTTACATAACGCTACTGGCTGTAAATATCTTACACAAAACACTTCCCCTCCACGCTTTTCCTTACTTTTTCCGGAGACACGCTGCATGGCGTCACTCGCTAAGTGTCTCACCCTCCACTCCAAGTCCAGCTATCCTCGTAATGATGAGCAAATGTTCTTCATAATAAAGAAACAGAGGACTGCAAGGAAAGCATGTGTATAGATGAAAGTCAAAGACCATTAAAAGAGAAAACAGCCTCTTTTTCTCAATAGAACCACTATTATCTCTGTTAGAAAAGGATTTTATTTGCACTATGTGAAGAAGGGGCTACCTCGGAAGCCTTTGCATTTTTTTTATTACTCAGAACTGAGATTTTTGTAATTATGATTGTTAGTCACTGTGGAGCCTTTTGTGAAGTTTGGCCCCTATCTCCTGAGCAGAAAACCGATAACATGACAGACTGGAGAATTAGCTTATATAAGTTGATTTGAATGTTTGCATTGGCTTGGTTCAGATTCATGGGAGTAATGGCCATATTTGCCACCTGCCCTCTCCCTTCTTTAGTTTAAAGCGTCACACGGCCTGAGCTTGCTCATATACGGTACCAATAGTGATACCTTTTCACTCTGAGTCCATTTTTGTCTTTAACCAAACAAAGAAGACATCACACACATTCATTTCAGTAGCGTGTCTGTGTGTGAGAAAGACTGCTCAGGAGTGTTGTCACACTGCTGCCTATCGAGGGGTTTTTGTTGTCTTGACGCATTCTTTCTCGCTGCTGGCCTGAACAGTAAAAGAGCACTTAAATGATGTAGTCTAGCTTTGAACATTTATAGGTCCAACTCAGGGCACCAGAACTGGTCAAGATCACATTCTCCTGTGATTTCCACTAATGCCATGATGACAGATTTGTACATGCGACAAGAGTTGAACAGTTCATAAACAACAATGTGTTTGCCATGTACCCTGAACTTTTGCGAAAATGTCACGCACGATTCGGCAGACATGAATGAATGCTTAAACAATGGTTTTACCTCTCGACATTGCTGTGCCTTGGTTTTATGCTAGCCTTGCCAACGACTTGTATTGCGTTTTGAGCCTGAGGAGTTGATTTAGTTTTATTTGCACTGCTTAGGCCTACATGAGAATTCCTTATTTTTTATATATTTATATTTTCCATGTCTCCATTGTCAAGTTGAATATTTCAGGTACACAGTTTTGTTTGTTTCCTGTAATTTAATGTTGTTATTAAAGCTGTGAAAATGACTCTGCACTTTAAACATACTGGCTGTGAACGACCAACATTCAAGAAGGCGACTGTAATTCAGCACAGAATAAAACTGATGCTCCTGATTTTACGCTGTTGTTGTCATTCCTTACTCTTGACAGACTGTTTAGGTTAGAGATACAATTGGTATAGGGTTAGGATTAGGAGAATAAATTGGCGTTTAGTTGCAAAGTTACTTATAGTTTGTAGAATGTCTGAAGTGGACTATGAAAATAAAGTGTTACTAATAATAATTATAACATTTACAGCTGTCATTTTAAACATTGAGATTGTTTTTCCATATGAAGCCATACATTTGGTACATTAATTAGTGCATCATTTATTGATACATTTGGCATCACAAAATATACAAAGTGTCACTTGCAGACAGTGTGGTTCGCGTGTCCATGTTTTTATTTTTTATTAACAATACAACAAAAAAGAACGAATGAGTCATCCAAATAAAATAACATTTCAAGATTACATTTTGAATTGCATATAAAAGAAAGATACATATAGTAAACAATTACTAAAAAAACAAAACCCTGAGCATATTCCAGAGACAGCTTATTTAAATTATTTTCCAACTAAGTTTAGCTTTTGGCAAATACAATTGTGCCTTTGCATTTTTGACAAATATGAGTGGAAATCAAACGCTTTCAAACAATGTTTCGAATGATTTCTTTAATATTTATGGATATGATATGTACTAACTAAAATAATAAGATTAACCATAAAATCTAAATATATTTTTTTATTCAAAATATATTACACATATTTTGCAGTCAAATTAGTCAGCGCGTCCACGTGCGATTGTTATGAATGTGCGCGTGACGTGCGATGTAGGCGGAGCTGCGTTTAAAGGGATCAGTGATGCGCTGATGCAGTCATTCTTTACTACTGCGCGCAAACGACTGGACGTGACGGGAAAGAATAAAGCGCATCGTTTTGGAGCTATGGAAAACTCGCCTCTCAACAGCCGGTTCAGGACTGCGCTCTTCAACCACGGTGGGTAACGATCTGCTTAGTGACTGCGCAACATTTACCCGATAAAATGAGTTTGTGAGCACAGTATGCGTGAATGTGGCGCATCTAATTCACCCTGCCGAATGCATGATAAACAATACCGCCGTAAGTAACTTACTTGTTATGACTAGCATCAGTGTGAGGGTCGGGACTGTAGGGTCTGTAGACACAAACATTCACTGACTAATGTAGCTGAAGCTACACGGTTCGATTCCCGAAGGATTTGAGCATACAATCATTCAGTTTCAAGCCCAAACCTTTATTCTACACCACCGTGACATGCTGTTACTTCATAATAACGTTACATACACCAAAGGTTGTGTGACATTATCATTAAAGATATGCAGAAAAATACGCTTTGTTCCCGTGGCTGTGTAAAGACCTAGCAAGACGTTTTTTTAATTGTTTGCTCATATGCAATAGGTCTATGGTACGTCTGCAGCTGCTGTCAGATGGCATATAGATTTAATGCATTGTAAATCACCCTGATGTGAAAACATAAAAAATCCAATGTTGAATGTTAAGATTTGCAAAATACATTGACACAATTGTATAGTACATATTTACACTTGTTCATGTGCATTTACAACCACAAAAAGCATTGTCAATTTCTTAAATTGTCACAGCGATTTTAAATCTTCAGGCCTTGACTTTTGCAACCTACTAGTTGAAAAACCCACTTGTGAGCCTGCAAAGGCAAGAGAGAGACCGACATTTGATTTCTGTGTTTTTGTGATGAAAAGAAAAAACAAAGATGACTGGAAAATTGAGCACTACTTGTAGTACTGTAAATTGTCATTTAGCAGATGCGTATTTAAGGGATGGATCACCATTACCTTCTGGATATGAGCCCTGGATACCACCAGTGTTTACGTCATGTCCCCACTGCTAGAGGAAGAACACTTACTGTTTACCATCTGCTCTCGTGCCGTTCTGTACCTCAAACATTTCGATGCAGCTGATAATATGTCATGTTTGATCTCCTGTTTTTTTTTAATAGCATACTACTATACGGCGGAACTAGTAGTCTCTTTGCAGCATATGTACTACGTGGATAATTTTCTGTGTGCCATGAATTCCCAGATGACTTGTTGTGTTTGCACCACAGGAACCGGGAAGAATTTTAAAGCAACACTAGAGAGTTTTTCGACCTTAAAATAATCCCTCTAAAATTATTTTAGTAGTAGGACAACTCTTAACGGGACGAATTTGACTGCCGCTGCTACCTAAGCAGTCCTCTATCGGCTGAAATCACTCTTGTAACTTTGGTGTGCGGGTAGGTTCACAAGCCCCGCCCATCAGCTTTACTCGTAGCCTGGGTGAAGTTAGCCAACGGTAAACAATAAGACGAAATGATCCGAACCATCCCCATGGCAGAGCTAGCAAAAAAGAGGAAAAGAAAGTGAGTGATCCGACACAAGCCTGAACACAAATCAATATCTGATGGACTTACACTCGGTGGCGCGAGCTGCAAGAGGCCACAGATTGCAAAACGGATGGAGACCTAACGTTAGCCTTCCTGCTACTAGATTTGAAAGTCTTGTATGTCCATATTTTCTTACTGTCCTGTATTTCGAGCTTATTAGTTATAAGGCTTTGCTCAGTTTTGTTTATTGGCACACTAATGTTACTGGTTCTCAATTTATAACCGTAAGGTAGACTAGAGATAATATAATGTTGCCAGGTCTCAATTGCTTACGTAGCATGATCGTGCCTCATCACACATTTAGTGTTATACTTGTAAACGATGCCTACCAAACCACAATATGTGGTATATATGTTTTATGGTCAAAAGTTGCTGATTCCTCAGTTCATGCACGTAGTCTAATGTTATCGGTATCTATAGTTACTATGCTAGGCACTATTTCCATAGTGAGTTGAGTGTAAGTTAGTGATTGCACCTATTACACAAAGCACAGTGCCTACAGATTTTGTTTTCGTAGGTTACTAAACACATTCACGTCCATGCGTTGTGTTTTGGTTGACTGCAAATGTGCTATGTAGCTAGCACGCTATGCGCTTAAGGCTAACAACCAGCTGCTACCACAGAATCTAGTTTGAGCTATTAGTATAGCCCAGTGGTATACCCCGCGGGAGCCGAACGAGTGCTTTAGGACATGCACGGTTTATGAAGTGACGTGATGTTACAGTGGTTTCTGCTTAGTCAACAAATTCACGTGTACTGCGCTGCCCACGTAGAAACTTATACAGCGACAGTATTTACGACACTGATAACAGACAATTACGCTTATCAACCACATGGGAGAACCATAAGCTGAAACGTTTTAAAGTTTTTGAAACAAAGTTAATTTAGCTGTTTAACAGCTGGAGAGAACCAAGTAGGAATGCTTCCAATCAGGATTTTTGCAGTCGATACCGTACCGATTTCTTGTCATCCTGATGCTTTAAGCTTTATATAACTCGTATGTAAACTCTGTTAATCTTTTTTCATATATGATGATGACGTGGTATGCAGGGGTTTTCCTGGGTTTTTCTGGGTCATAAATGGTGTTCTGTGGTGGCTGACGAACATGGTCATCCGCCGTTCAAAGTACCTTACTCTAAGTATCTTACTCGAGCCCGCTACTGACAATCAATCCAAAATAAATGCAAAGAAATATTTTATTTCCTATAGAGAGAGACAAAAGCTGTGTCTGAAACCGCTCCCTATCTCATAATGCACTGTATCGGGTGTCTGCCATTTTGTAGGGGTGTCCGAAACCTGAGTGAACTACTTCATTCCCCCTTCAGTCATTCACAGTTTTTACCCACAATGCACTCTGATTTTGAGTGTACATCCGATCTACATCCGACCTGGTTAGTACCTGGATGGGAGACCTCCTGGGAAAAACTAGGTTGCTGCTGGAAGAGGTGTAGTCAGGCCAGCAGGGGTGCTCACCCTGTGGTCTATGTGGGTTCTAATGCCCCAGTATAGTGATGGGGACACTAAGTATAGACTGATTTCACTCCGCTGCCATGTTGGCATTGAAAGCGAGGCAGAGGTGGGAAGAAAACAGGAAGGACAGATAGACTACAGTGGTTTGGACTACTATTGGGCGTCTGTTACATAAATAAACAAATGATGCGTTTAAAAACAAATCGTTGTTTTTGCGGCCGCCAAAACATTTTCAATGCAGGAAAAACCGATGACAAACCGTAAAAAACATTACTGTGGTGCCAAATCATTTACATCCCTACGTGGTGAAGTCATTAAATTGAGATCGGTTAGAGAGATAGATCAGCCAAGTTTAGTGAGTACCGATCAAGTCATAAAATGTGATTATCGGCCAATACCGATCTGCGGCCGATTGATCGGAGCATCCCTTGTACCAAGAGAAGCTAAAACTGTTTTTCAAGTCAAAGCTCAGTCTCTTGAGTTACCAAAGAAGCGAGTGACGCTTTTGTGTTTACATTCTAAAGATAAACCCAGAGTGCATTGTGTTTTTGCCCTTCCAGCTAGATGAATGAACTGTGTGCAATATCATCTAAATTCTGAAGACGTTTTCAGTCAGAATTTGAAATGGGTTAAAATGCACAGTAGCCAAATTGATGTACTAATTCGGTCAAGTGCTAAAGCAATGCAGCTAGTTAATACACAAATCCCAAATGCTAGTGAACTAGTTAAGACGCATAACCTGTACAGTATTGGAGATATCATTGATTGCAATGAATCCAGGGTAGTTAACCCATAGTTCAGGGTCTTACAGAAACTGAAGTCTCTGAAGTCTCTCTGAAGTCCAGCTGAAACAACAGTTGTTAGCTGCAGTTTGCTGTTCAAATGCCAGATCGGTTAGTGGTAAACATTCCTCGGCTAGCGTCCGACTCTGTTTCCATTTGAGTCAGTGAGCTGCAGATATACAGAAACGTGTGAAATACTTGAGTGGCAGACAGATTGGACACTGGTTTAATATAGCAGGAGCTTCTGACACTGGAATAGCCTGATTTCACTGTACTGAATAAAGGTGGTTAAAGCTGGGCTCTGTAACTTTTGCTTCTCTGTTGCCATCTCTGTTCGAAACATGAAATTGCAGGTTACCTCACACACTTATCTTAAATAGGGTTAGGTACCTATATGTCCGGCATGTACGAAACTGAATCAGAATGCAGATTTCCGTGCCTGATTCCTGTGTCACTTAAAGTCTCAGTCCCTCGTTTTTACGTATTCTATCCGCATTTCCGAGTGAAACAGAATTTCAAATGAGAAAATGTAGTGGGCGTGGCAGATCCATATAGATCGCGGCCCACGGTTCGGAATTTATTAATCCTTGTTAATATTAGTTAATGTCAATGCAGTTATTCATGTTAGCGCATGGTGCATTAACTAATGTAAACAGACACAACATTTGATTTTAAAAACGTTTTAGTAAGATATGAAATTAACCTGAATAAGATTAATAAATGCTGTAGAAGTATTGTTCACTGTTAGTTTATGTTAGCTAATGCATTTACTAATTGTTAACAAATCTATCTAATGTTATTGTCCATGTTCATTGTGAATTTGTTGTGTATATGTTTTTTTTAAGTTAAACATATTGTTCAAATTTCTTTTTTTCAATAAAACCGCCATTTTTTTATGTCATCCACTGTCATTTTGTGGTCCTTTTTAAGGTATTGATTTACTCACCAATTAGGCACCGGTACCGTTTCAAAAGTATCAACTTGGCACCGGTATCATAAAAAGCCTAAATGATACCCAACCCTAATCTTTAAGAAATGTTGTAGTTAAATGATGTAGAACAAATTCATATTGTACAGCTTAAATTATAAATAATTATTGTAAATTTACAGTAAAGAGACCGTTTAAAATAATGATTTACAGTATGTACAGTATATGCTCAGCAAACTAAATTTGTTTCATTTTTAACAAAACCGTATAGATTGCAGCTTTCATCTTTCTGTGATTAAACAACAGGAGTTGTGTCCCAAATGACAAACTATGCACTTAACCATCTAGTCTAGTATATGAATTTTAGGGCCAGATTTACTAACAGCTTGCGAAAGAGCAAATGCCTGTTTTGGTGAAAAAAACTACTGTCGGTATTTACTAAAGACATGCAGGAAAAATTTGAGCTGAAAAGGCTGCGACTGACATTATTTCATAATGTATTTGTAGGAGTTTCCTCTTCAGACGCAAACTTTATGGGAGGAGAGTATTTAAATGAGGTTTACTGAGGTCAGGGCTCGTCATTATTTAACGGGCAAAAATGCATGTCTTAAACCTTGCCCAAATTTGCGCTGCTCTTGGTTGATTGCTTGGTCATTATGGAAATTAGATATTGCGTCAGTTTTTTTAAAGTGCGCCTTGTTAGTAAATCACCCCCTGAATTTTTTTTTAATTGCGCTCTAGCACTATTTTGCCCTGTTTAGTAAATCTGGCCCTTAGAAGTGTAGTATCGTCCTAAATGGAATACTAAGAGGCGGTTTCCCAGACAGGCCTTAAGCCTAGTCCCAGATTTATGTAAATGTTAGAGGTGTCTTAATCGAAAACAACTTGCACTGACATATCTTAAAATATATCAGTGTCATTGTTTTGTCTCAAGATGCCCACAAGATGTATGTTTTTAAAAACGACTTAAATATCATTATTTAACCTAGGCTCCTAGTGTAAACTAATCCCTGTCCGTGTCGCACCTATCATTTCCTTGATTTTCCTAGGACACCCTGATGAAGGCTTGTTAGCCACAACGCGTCGGTGTATGTGTGAAGTGATTTTAGAATAAGCCATGTGTCAATAAAGGCTTTTTAATTCTGATAACTCTTTCGAGTACCTTGGAGTGATGTGTTTTTTGAAGCATTTCCAAGACGTTGTCCATCCAGTGAAGTTCTGTACCTTTAACACCTTTATTCATTTATTTGTTGGTTTACTTTATAATGTTTTGGCAGTTTATCGCTTAAAGCAAAGAGAATGGCTTAAATGATATGATGGATGGCATGATCCGTCGATTATCTTTTATTTTATACTTTAAGTTTATTGTGCTTGTTGAGACTCCTTTTGAGTCTTTGATTTATGAGTCATTTTAACAATAACAATAATTTGTCAGTGTTGATAAAAAAAAAGAAAAAGTAGTGTTCAAGTGTTGATCTGTAACTCTCTCTTTTTCCCTCTCGCTTTGTCGTCTGGTTGGATCATCCATCCGTCCTGCTTAACCATCCTCAGACGATGAGGTGAGTGTTCATGCTTTACTTCTGTAGCTGCTGTCAGAACCACTGTGATATTCTAACGCCGGTTTCACACCGCATGCGTAAGCAGGGCATTCTTTTTCTGTGGCTTTGGTAACAGATAAGAGCATTTACTCCGCATGCGTAAGCAAAGCATGCTCACGTAGCATCAGCCCATAGGCCTCGTTTCGCTCGATCTGCTCGCACTCATTTAAAGTGACAGTACATTCTTAGTGGCCAAAATGCACAGGGATTGACACAAATAAAAATATGAACGATAAAATATGTCACACACTGAATTAGTTCCCACATGAACAATATTGTAACGTGCAGTAGTATTAACAATAGTAAACTGTAGTAAAATTCCTAGACACAAGAGTGTTTTTGAGTCTGACCATAGTAATATTAAGGTATTCTGCGGTATTTACTACAGTTTATCCAGTTAGTTCTGTCTGGATCACTATCATCAAAAATGATTGACAATTAGCATACATTTTATTGCCGATATGGTTCTGTTCTGAGCAAAACACGCTGCCCATCCATGCAGCAAGCATGAATAAGAGCAGGGAGAGCAGTGATAACCCCCCTTATGGTAAACAGAACATTAGGCATTAGTTCTTAATGTCATTTAAGTGTAACACATAATTAAAATGTAACTGAGACTTATGAAGACGAACATCAGAAAGTCTTGACTCACGTGATCTGTCACAACTAACGCTATAGGCTTGATTTAATACTACAAAATACCGTAGTGTACATTAAATAAGTAAAGTAATACTGTAACACTAATATATTAATATATATATTAATAACTTAATATATTATTTTCTGACTACACATTTTTGCATATAGTGTATAGTAGGTCTTGTGTATTCATTACTATAGAACTCACATACAGCACTGTGTCATGCGGAACATGTTACGTGCTGTGAATCATGGGATATCATTCTTTTGGTCTTTGATATGAGATGTTGTCTTGAAGCCTGATGAGTTTCTTAGTTGAGGTGTGGCTCAAGAATGGGTTTGGTTGGGGCTTTAAATGAACCCAGTTTTTCTTGTTTCAGAAAATTCCTACACGTTCCTTAAGAATGCTTGGCAATCACGCCTTGATTCTCTCAGATAACTCTTTACCGTGACATAGAGTGAGTATACTGAACAAAGGGCAGGTTTTAAATGAGATTTCCCAGCATGCTCTGGGTGATCGTGTGTCACGGGTGCTACAGCTGTGTTTGAGTGTTTATTTTACCACAACAAGCAAACAGTTTGTTGGCTTTCAGTTGCATGTATGTGTGACATTTATTTTATATCCATTCCATGCTAAGACTTCACAATGCATTCTCCAGAAGAAGTTTCTATGGTGTGTCTCTGCCCTGTTTGAATATTGGTATATACTTGATGCTCCTCTAGAGTGTATGCTTTCCTGTGGCTCAGTGGTAAGAGCATTGCGCTAACAACGCAAGGTTGTGGGTTCGATCCCAGGGGATTGCAAATACCTATGTAAAATGTATAGGATAAAGCAATGTAAGTCGCTTTGGATAAAAGCGTCTGCCAAATGCCTAAATGTAATGTAAATGTAATGTATGAGCTACTGGTTGAAACCCATAATAAACCACCACAATCCACTGATGACATGCCACTGCAGAAAAACATAAAATCTGTCGTGTCCACAGTTGATTTTTTTTAGTTGACTGTAGGATGTGGTGAGATGTCTTTTGCAGTACAAGCACAAATAGCACATATGAGAGAATGACTGTTTCCATTAGATTTACAGACTGCTTCTAAACGCGGATATCTGCCCTCTGTAGGCCTACAGTATTATTTGGTGCTGTAAAAGATCTGTGCTTCATGGCTATATTTGGACTTTATTGGGCCTTTAACTGGGATGTGTTTTCTTGCCTACACTTATATGTTTCTGTCCCGCTGGGTGTGTTGAGACTGCCGATGGAAACGCCTAGTCGTCCCTTCTGAAACCTCTTTGACCTGTGCACACAGTAAAGTATCGGATCGACCGAAAGACATTTAGTGACATTTTTTGACTGCTGAAGGTATTAGAGTCCATTCCACATTTTAGCTACAGCCTCGACTTCCACACTGCTGCTTCCTCAAATCCATTCTGCCTGACTCATTCAGAGTCCATATAAATAAACTCCATTCCGTTTTGACACAGGAAATTAAAGGTGGGGTGGTTGATTGGGAAAGGTGCTGCTAACACCCTCTATGCGATTCACTATCCAAATCCACGCCTCCTCCAAACACATGAATGTATTTCGTAAATCCACGTAACGTATTACAGACTAAATCCGTTAAATTTTTCTAGAAGCATGTACATGCCTGTACAAAAAGAGGTAACACTTTATTTTACGGTGCCCTTGTTACACATGTTACATGTAGAAACAATAGTATTTACTATACATTATGCAAAATTACATGTAGCTACACCTAAACCACACCCTAATCCAAACCCTAACCCTATAGTAAGTACATGTAGTTAATTATTATTACTTAGTACTTAAATGTATAATTACACTGTAACACGGGCACTGTCAAATAAAGTGTGACCCAAAAAGAAAAAGAGCAATCATGGTATCGTCTTTCAGACCGATGTCAATTTGAGTTTTTCCTCTTTCATGATCCAGACGTATTTTTGTCACGGCTTTTTCAAAAACAGACTTTCATTTTGTAGATTTACTTGTTGTCGATTCCGCAGGAGAGAATTTTTTTAAGAATTCTTTAAAATTATTTGACGGTATATTTCTGTCAATCCAGCGGAGCGAAAAAAAATTACATCTTTTTTTACAGTTTTCATTTTGTTCAAATCACCAACACTAAGTGTGAAAAAAAGCGCATCCACATATATTCAGAATGAAGATCTTAGCGTAGGCGTAATTTGCAGGTGGGACAGTTGGGACATGTCCCCACCACTTTTTGGAAGAAATGCTTGCAGAAGGTGTGTATTGTTTAGGGGTCATTAACATCTAAAACTCGTGGAAAACACAGGATTCGCCGCTTTTTCACTATCTCCCGTTGCTCACACTCGTAAGTTATATTTGCGGAAGACAGACTTCAGAAACGCGGCCAGTATAAAAATGCGCGCATCATCCGCACTCGCGCCGCTTGCTTGTGCATCGATTGTCCAAGCACAAAAACGTGTGAACCAATGAACAAGTGCCATTTTTAGTCATAGGAATAAGCTGTTTTTAAGTGTAATGCACTGCAACAGCCAAGTGACCTTCCTCAAATGACAGTATGGGAACCATATAGTAGCCAATGGACGGACAGCCAACAATATATGATAAATAGTGCCAACAAGTTATTACTGAAACAATTTATTAAAGAATTGTTTTTGTCATCTCTGTCCCCAACACTTTTCAAAACAAAGTTATGCCACTGCATTTCAGAGCTATTTTTATCAGTGGTTTTGATTTCTGACATCATAACATGTTCAAATTAAGTTCTGTAAAAAGTCAAATCTGCTGTAAAATCCATAAATATAATTACTGGTTCTAGCAGTTCTTCCAGCCTGACCATCCGCAGGTTCCGAAACCCCTCGAAAACCATCAGACCAGTCTGACCTGTGCGAGAGATCAGCTAACAACAACGTATTACTATTTTTTTGAGTAAAATGTATGGATCGTGTTGAAGTCATGCGTCAAGAGATCCTCAGATTGACCTGTGTGTGGAATGTGGAGCCACAGTGTTATGAGATGAGTAAATCTACTCTGTTTAAACACATCATTCATGTACATTTCAATGTGATAGATGGAACAGAGCTAATAAGATTCAGCTCAATTCTGTGTGTGTGTAAAAGTCTTAGTTTTGTGGTTTGTAGCTCTTAAGCCAGAGCCTGAGGGTGGCACTGCACACTAGCATGCTTCTTAAAAAATCAGCTGATTGTGAGTAAGGGTGAATACAGCACTACTGAAATTTGCTGTGGTTAGTAAAGCCCTGCAAATCTGAGCACACAGAGGGAAAACGGACTGAAGGGGTTTGTGTGGTCAGCTCTGCAGTGAGGAATATCGACACAGCTCAGCACAAGACAGAGAATGCTGGATCCTTCAAACGTGCCGACAGAGAATGCACCATCTTCTGAAGTAAGTCTCGGATGTGGAGGGTCATGAATTAAGGGCTCGGATGAATTATTCCGGAGCACACACCTGCTCTGGATCTCTGTGTTTGACACGCAACATTAACAGTAGCAGCCAAGTCATAGGAACGCCACTTTAAATGACTAGCTTTAGGGTCTAATGCAGGTTTTATGGTTGTCTTTCATTAACGAAGTCTATATAACATTTCATAATCCTCTGAAGTGATAGACATGGAGGCTGAATTTGTTTGATTTGGGGTTATTTTGCTACAAAACACACATTCTTTATTGGTCTGTTGGTTTAGCTGATGTAGATGTTGCTGGTTTTCTTTGAATCTTTAGGTGTAGTTAGCAATGCACCAGAAATAGAGTGCTATGTATGGAATGTTTTCATAATGATTTCTCTTCTCTGTACTCTGTACTCTTCACTCCAAAGTCTATGATCTTTATTAGTGGAAAAAATAGCAAGTGGGTAGAAATTGATTCTTTATATTATACTATATATAGTATAGAATTTTGATCATTATTTTGTAAGTAAACATGATTTGACTTTCCTGGAGCTTCAAAAATGTTTGTGTTTACTTTACGTTCGCCCCTGTGAGAAGTGCTTCATATGTCGCTACAACACTGGGATTGTTTGCAAGAAAAACAGGGAGATTGAAAATCTTTTACTGGGCGTTCTCACAGATTTAGGATGGCAGGCTAGTATGTAGCAGCTGTTAGTATGCAACAACTGTTGTTTTTGTGTACAAAAGCAAAAATGTGTAATACATGTATAAGTGTTGAGACAGATCGGGAGGAAGCAGTACTGTTGTTCTTGTTAACCATGCGACGACTGTGAGCCAGCACATCTTGGGAGATTTCATCAGGGTTATTTATAGAGTTAGCTTGAGAATTCAGGCGGAGGTCACCTCAAAACTTGGCCCTTGCAAGTGACCATGAAATATATGTGGTGAATTCCAAACATTTTCTTTTGTGCCACTGATACATTTATCAGTGTCCATCTCTGGTGGGGATGTTTTGGTAGCATTTACTCCGTTGGTTCTTTCAGTCGGTTTGTGTTCACTAAATAGGGTTTCTGTACAGTACTAGTGTGATGTTCAGTGCAATGACAGTCTGTGAGGAAATGTTCCAGAAAGACTTGCATATTAACATTTTGTGTCTAAAACCACACAGAAAGCGCGAGCCGCTTTCTCCTTTTTTTCTAAAGAGCCTAGGAGTTTGAGCTCTCCTGGCATTTGTCGTTGCTAAGCAACCATGGGCCACGCTAGCCGTTGAGACGAGGAGGTATAAACAAAGAATATATGGATTATATGCACTGGCGATTCCGTGATAGCTGCCCACTGCTTCAGGTGTGTGTGTTCACGACTTGCAGTGCGCTTGTTCACTACTCACTGAACGGGTTAAATGCAGAGGTCACATTTCACAAAAAAAGAGGTCTCCATCTTCACTGAGCTTGTCTCTTTTGGTTGGTTGGTTCTTGTCACATGACCTGGGGTGCATGTGCGGCATTCTGAAAAGTTTAAATATTTAATCTCGATGTGGCGCCGACGCGCCTAGAAAAATTGAAGCGACTTACCGCATGGGCATCGCGACCACATTGTTCCCTATTTGAGCGTCTACATTTAAAGGTGTCATGAATTAAGACATCAATTTTAACCTGAGCTTTTGTTATATAAGAGGTAATTGTATTCAAACGAATATCCTGTAAGTGTCAGAACTGAAAACGCCCTTGTTACTGAAATTAAAACTTTTATTGACATCAGGCCCAGCAAACGCCAGGTCCTGGAATGTACCTATAGATAGGTTGAACACTGCCTCTACAGAAGAATATCAACGACTACTTCTCTAGCCCCGCCCACTGGTTCACGCACAACAGTACTGAAGTAACACAAGTTGCGCGGAATCAGATAGAGCGAGCAAGCAATTAACATGCCATTAAAGATTGCAAAATGTTGTGCAGTGCCTGGTTGTGGAAGAACACAGTCGGTGCATAACCTTCCTTCGGATTCTGACTAGTAATGCTGTCACAAGCTGGAGGGGTTGAAGATCTAAATGCAGCTTTAATCCAAAAACGATACTGGCAATGGTCAGCGCAGGCAGCAAACAAGCATAGACGAGGTCACAGGCGATGGTCGGGGCAGGCAGCAGAGGTACAAAAACTATAAGTAAATCCAAAAATCAAAACATAAGTAATCCAAACGAAGAATGCTCAGAGTTGCAGTAGTAACACTAAACAAGAATTAGCAATGACAGAATGATTGAACCCGGCTTATATTGACAGAGGTAACAGGTGAGAATGATCAGAAGACGTTACAGCTCACGTGTGTAAAACATTGAGCGTTTGTTCGCTTCATTTTACCGTTGATTCCTTTGTGAACAAGGCCCAGGTCAATGCTGGATTTGAGGAGAGACTGAAATTAAAAAGCAGTGCTGTGCCGTCAATATTGGATCCGATAGGAATGGCGCACCAATCTTATGTGGGTAAAACATATTTGTACTATGTGGCACTTTTGCTTTGTTGGAGATCACTTGACATGTCCTGATAATGTGTTACCTAACGTTATGTGTCTAACCAAATTCACAGAAGGCTCCAACTAAGTTTACTATGCAAACTGCTATCCAATCATAGCAGTGGGCCTCTACTTCCAAGTCTTCAATGCGTAAAACTGCAGTAAAACTGAGCGTTTGTCAAACCGGTCTCAAAACCATGATAGAAAATAGCATATTAATTATTGATTTTGATGTTTTTGAATGTAAAAACCACGCAAACTTCATAAGTAGACCTCATACAACAGTATACAACAATAAAAAAGGCCAGTTCATGACACCTTTAAAATACGAATATGCCCGCGAAAGAGACGGGAAATGTGAATGGCCCCTAATTCTGTTATGAAAGCAGAGCATGTTTTCTGATCACAGAAGATGACCTTATTGTCTTCTGTAATGGAGTGTAGATGTGTGTAAATATTTGTGTACATGGGATGTATGTGTCTGTATGTGAGAATAATTTTGAAGAGCTTAGAGAGGAGAATAGATTTTCAATATTACTATCCCGTTTGCTCTCCCAGTGGTCTTGTCCTGGTTTCTCTGTTAAAAAGGATACGTTTAGCATACTCTCAGAGGAACATGCAGCACAAGTGCTGGTGAAGAAAGATGAGATGAGCTTCTGAATGTTTAACTACCACCACATGTTTCTACAGTTCTCAACTTGATCTTCATTTCAGTGTCCTGTGGCAAATCTAAAGGGTACCCCGGAAACCTATATGCTGTGTAAGTGCGAATCTGGTGGGCTACGGCCTGTGGGAGTCTGGTGTTGGGGGCACATGAAAAGGAAGCGATTATCTAACTCTAGAAAGGAGCACTATTTTGAAGAAATCTCCCTTGACATTGCAGTAGAAGAAGTTGGGCTGAAAGCATCTTCACTATATAGGAGACACCACACATCTTGTTTGCAACAACATAGAGTAGAGACATAGAGGCTTATTAACGGCAAGATCCCTATTTTAACGATCTAAGCAGATGGTCTAAAGCGTACGGTGCAGGTGCACTCAGGGCATGTTCGAATCCACTTTTGCAAGTTTAACGATGGGAAAACGGTTGGCGCACCCGGGCGCATGGTAGTCCCGATTCTCTTAATGAGTAATGTGTGTTTTTGGCGTAACGTGCAGAGACCCTTAAAAAGGTTCATCTCTCGATCCCTTTAAGAGCCAGTTGCGCTCGCGGCATGGTGGAATTTGCAAGGACAAAGACTGGATGCTTCTCCAGAGCATGTTTGTGTTCTGCTGCGCTTCCCTCTGTCTAATAAATAAACTGAAAGCGCGTTGTGGACACAACCAGAGGCGCATTTTCTACTAACGCGCACTTTAATTAAATACAAACATTCAGTATATTATCAGTTCCTCAAAATAGCAACGCGCCAACAATGCACCTGTGAAAACACCTCTTTTTTAGACCAACACGCCCATGGGTACACAAATGTATTTTACATATATAAAAATCGTCTTGGTTACGTATGTAACCTCAGTTCCCTTTCTGTCGGTCTCTCGACGTTGTGTCGAGAACGACAGATGGGGTTCGCCCTTGAGAACCAATCAACTCTGACTACTATAGAAAAGGCCAATGAAATTTGGCGAATGAAATTTGCATGCCGGTCTCCGCCCCCGGATGTCCGGTATAAAAGGAAGCCGGCGTACAGCATTCATTTACCTCTTGTTCTGAAGAGCCTGAGAGCCTCTCACAATTGCAGCAGAATACGATACGCGTTTGTGGCATAAGGGACACAACGTCTCGTTCCCTCCATCAGGGAACTGAGGTTACATACGTAACCAAGACGTTCCCTTTCTGTCGGTCTCTCGACGTTGTGTCGAGAACGACAGATGGGGTTGCCTATGGAAAACGCCACAACGCTGTATCGCGTCACAATCTCAGCGAAGCGACGGTAACAAGCCTGGGCGTGTCAGCTCGAAGCTTTCGTGAAACTGTAACCTTCCAGTGTGGTGGTCGGGGGGTGGGTACAGATGGGTACAGCCCTGACCGGTAACCTTTCACGGACGGGGCCTTAGCTCTCTACAGGCGAGAGGCCGTCCGGCTCGGGTTTACACCGGGTGAGCGCAACTCTTAATCAGAGAAGCGCTGCAGAGGCCACCTCCTACCCGCGTGGAGGAAATGGTGGATATAGGTATGGTCTCGTCCTTGGAGGAGAACGCATGGAACGTGCGGACTGGGTAGTTAACCGTGAGGTGGAGGCCCACCTGGGGAAGCTCATGGGTTACCATGTGTGGGAACCGTACCCATGAGGGTATATGAGACGGAACAGCCCACGGGGGGGGTGTTACTGCGTCCGATAGCACTAGGTCCGGTTAGAGCTATCTGTGATAGCTCATATGGTGTCCCGGCCTAACGGGGAAGGCTGCTCCGCCCAGCCAACCCCCTAGGGGGTGCTTGCTTAGTGATGGATGGAATGCCTGTTCTTAACCAGTGTCTGGGTAAGAAGGAAGGTTGGTGAGGTACCAGTTTCTTAGCCATGTGTTTGGGTAAGAAGAAAGGTAGATAGCACACTGACCCAACCTCCTGGAGGGTGGGAAGGTGCTTTCGCAGGCATACGCCCCCCCCGGATGCCAGTCCTACATGTCGCCACGCAGGACGTGGGCTGACACCGGGTTTACGCGAAGGTTGTAAAACCTTGCGAAGGTGGTGGGCGTAGCCCAACCCGCAGCTCTACAAATGTCTGCTAGAGACGCGCCTCTGGCCAGTGCCCATGAGGTGGCTATACCCCGTGTGGAGTGAGCCGTAACCGCCAATGGACATGGGAGATTCTGCGACCGGTATGCCGTCGTAACGGCATCCACGATCCAGTGCGCTAATCTCTGCTTGGAGACAGCCTTCCCCTTCTGCTGTCCCCCAAAACAGACAAAGAGCTGATCAGAGCTACGGAAGCTCTGTGTGCGGTCCAAGTAGAGGCGCAGTGCGCGTACTGGACACAACACAGACCGGGTTGAGCGCCTGCAAGTTCATCACTTGGTCCCGAAAAGGAGTAGTGGGAACTTTGGGCATGTATCCGGGCCTGGGTCTCAGGATAACGTGAGAGTTACCAGGGCCGAATACAAGGCAATTCGGGGACACAGAGAATGCTTGGAGGTCCCCTACCCTCTTGAAGGAAGTGAGCGCCACCAAAGAGACGTCTTACTCGTTAGGTGAGGAAGATCGGAAGCTTCGAGGGGCTCGAAGGGGGGCCCGGATAGGCCCCCTGGGACCATGTTAAGGTCCCAAAAGGGTACGGAGCGGAGACGAGGCGGGTTCCGCCTTCTCGCCCCCCTTAGGAACCTGGTGACCAGGTCGTGCTGCCCTAGAGACTTTCCATCCACTGAGTCGTGATGAGAGGCAATTGCGGCTACATACACTTTCAGTGTGGAAGGAGAGATGTTAGTCTCCAATCTCTCTTGTAGGAAGGACAACACGATCCCGACCGAGCATCTCCGTGGGTCTTCTCTTTGAGGGAGACACCAGGACGAGAAGAGGCGCCATTTGTAGGCGTATAACCGCCTAGTGGATGGGGCCCTGGCCTGTGCAATGGTTTCAGCCACAGAGGGGTGTAACCTGCTCAGGATCTCCTCGTCCCGTCCAGAGACCAGACATGGAGGTTCCAGAGGTCTGGCCTGGGGTGCCAGAACGTGCCCATCCCCTGAGAGAGCAGGTCCTCTGTCAGGGGAATGGGCCAGGGGGGAGTTTTTGTCAAGAGCATCAGCTCCGAGAACCAAGTGCGGTTGGGCCAGTATGGCGCAACCAGTAACACTTGTTGCTCCTCTTCCCTGACCTTGCACAGTGTCTAACCGTGTGTCGCGGGGGTTTCCCCGGAGGGATGGTTGGCTCCGCCTTTTTGCCTGCCTGGCGGGACAACGGCACACACTGTCGGTTTGAGAGTGGTGACAGCTGTCGCATGTGTACGACCTCACGCCTCGCCAGGGTGTGAGGTCGGTTCGCCGAGCACAGTCCAGTGGAGTGTGCGATCGGCTGGAATGAACACCCGGAGGAAACAGAAACTCTCTTTGTGAGTAAGTGGGCGCCAGGCCCTGAAAAGGGCCGGCTTTGGAGACGAGGCAGGAATCGTCCCATACCGACCGGTCAGAGGTGGTGCTGTGAGGGTCGGGAAGATGTTGTTTCCCC